>SJYQ01096273.1:0-42338 GCA_006410935.1 Redunca redunca
TTCCGCATCTGCATCCGCGGCGGCAGCCACCGCCGCCGCTACCGCCGCCTCCACCTCCGCATCAGCATCCTCATCCGCCTGCCCCAAGGCGGGCGCCGCAGCCTCTGCTGCGGCGGCGGCGGCTTCGGCCTCTCTGGCCTCCGCCACCGCCACGGCCGCTGCCGCCAGTGCAGCCTCCGCCTCCTCCTCCGCCAGGGCTGCCACCGCCTCCCCCAGGGTGGCCTCCGCCACTGCCTCCTCTACTGAGGCCTCGGCCTCCACCTCTGCTTCCGCCTCCGCCACGGAGGCCTCCGCCACCGCCTCTGCCACGGTCGCCGCCGCCGCCTCCGCCGCCGCCACAGACGCCACCGCCGCCGCCACTGTCGCCGCTGTCGCCACGGTCGCCGGTGCCGCCGGGCCGCTGCTGCGACCTCCCTTCCCGAGAGCCTGGGGGGTGGGGGGAGGAAGGTGAGAGGCTGGGGAGAGCAAGAAGGCAGGTGGGTGCCGGAACCCAAGCCGGGGGCGCGAGCTGGGGCGAAGGACCCCGGGCCAGCCGATCCAGCGAGTCCCAGTCACCTGAGATGGCTAGCGCTGCCAGGAGCGCGCCGGTGCGAGTCACCGCAGCCTGCAGCCCGCAGCCCGCTGCTGCCGCCGCCGCTCGGTCGTGGGTTAGCGTGCTGGGCGCCGGCGGGCGGCGTGTGGTGGGGGGCGGGGGGTGTTGGCGTCTGTGGTCCGGGCAGCTGGGAAGGCTTCTGTCTCTTTGGTTCCCCCTGTGGCTGCTGCGGGGCTTCGGGGCAGCGGGCGGTGGGAGGGGGCGGGAGCGGGAGGCTTGGTGTTGGCGGGAAGGAGTGTGGGTTCTCAGCCTCTCGATCAACTGGATGTGTATGAAGAGGAAGACAGGGAAAGGGTTCCATGTGGACCAAGGGAATCTGACATAGATTTACGGAGTTTTGTTTTATCCTTCCCCTCCCCATAGAACATTTAAATCAAGCACCTTGCAAGAGAAGGTGGGCGGCACTGAGAAAACACTTGCCTGGCCTAAACAAAGCCAAGCAAAAATGGTTTTCTCGCGATTAGGGGTTGGTTCTTCCCCACCTCAACGCGCACACACTCCCAAACATTACCGCCACCAAGGCCAACAACTCCTATTCTGAATTGGAGCTGGGGCTGATGGGACACTCTCCCCATCCAGCCCTGCAGCCCACTGACCCTTTTTTTTTTTTCAGAGATTCTTCCCCCCTTTTCCAGCTTTTTCCTTCTTCTACAACACTTGCGGAAGAAATAAAAAACACAAGAACACGTACTCATTTATTCATAATGCCATGCCACAAATATTTATGGAGCCTAGGGATATACAGGAGTCTTAAGCAAGAGGAGATGGACTGGTTTTGAGACTAACCTTGGGAGCAGACAGTGTGGGCTGGAAACCCTGTCCCTGCTCCAGACTATGGGAGAACTAAGGACCTGGGGGTTCTTCAGCCCCCCCAACTCCTCCCACCCACTCAGCCTCAATTCATGCAGCCTGGAAGCAGGGGAGGAATCAGGAGCACTCTGTTCTTAGTGCCATCCTCCATGATAAGTGAGGAAAGTCAAGTCAAGAGCCAGGAACAGGACCTGGTCCAGAGCCAGGCATTTGTTTCTTCTTGTCTCGCCCTCGACTTGCTGACATTCCCAGTGTGAGCCACGAACGGCACATCCATGTTCAAAACAAAAACAAACCCGGAAATCTCTCTAGGATGAGGTGTCTCTTTCCAGTTCACCAGTTAATATTTAGGGGAGCCTTACCCACCACTTGGCACTGGGAGCTTAGAGACAGGCAGTGTGATACTTGAGTAGCGAATGTTGATGTGTTGGAGGTGTGGGGCAAGGTGAGGAAAGGTGAGCAGCGTGTATTGGAGCTGAGAGGCCACACAAGGCCAAATGCTGAGAGGATAGGCAAGCAAGCAACCATTAGAATAGAGTGCGACAGAGGCTAGAGTCCTACTTCTTCCAGAAAGGAGGACCCACCCAATAACCTTTTCTGGTGGGAATCAAGCAAAACTGCACAGAAGACTAAACCCCCAAGGTGACCTCTGAAAGATGAGTAGCAGTCCAGCATGTTGAGGCAGAATGGAAGGCATTCCATTCCCACAGACAGAGGGATTAGTCTGTGTCCAAGGCCCCATAGCATGCTAGCACATGCATAGTCACTTCTCGTCATGCCTAATCATCTGATGTGCACAGAGCTCATGATCTCCAAGAGTATATGGTAGAAGATGGGGTTGGAAGGTGTGGGGGCCCTGAAAAGAAAGCTGAGATGCTTGAACTCTATACCCAAGCTCATGGGGCCCACTCAACACATTCACGGAGGGACTTGGTATGATCAGATCTTTAATACAAACTAAATATCAACACAGAAAGTAGCTAAGAGTAGATGTTAAAAGTTCTCATTAAAAGGGGAAAACAAAGTGTAACTGAGGTGATGGATGTTTATTAAACTTCTTGTGGTAATCATTTTAGTGATACGTACATGTATCAAGTCATTTTGTTGTACACTTTAAACTTATATAGTGTTCTATGTCAATTATATCTCAATAAAACTTGGGGAACCCGTCGATATTCGTATAAATGTATGCACGCGCACACACACACACACACACCCCCACACACAGAGTCAGCACTGAGACAGAGCTGATAGAATTTTTAAAAAGTCAGGTGTGACCAGTTCCAAGAACAACTCTTCCCTCCTTTCCCCCTTCCCCTCCGTAAATAGGGGTTTCACAGTTACCATGAGCCAGGCGTTGAACTGTGTGGACTTCGGGGTCAAATATAAAAACTGATCAAACCATAAAGCTTGGGCTGCCCATACAAATAAGAGAAATGCCAGCAGAGGGCTATATGCGCTATGTGATTGGACTGTGGTGGCCATGGAGTTTCATCTGCCCAGCACATATTCTCTCCTCCCCCTCACTCTAGTCCATCCACCTTCCATGGGTATATAAAGCTCTTTTCTGTGGTGGCAGCATAGCCGTGACCCGAACAACCCTGCACCGTCAGAACTGACTGAGTCACCATGGGGTGTGAAGCAGTGAGAACTTTCTCATCGCTGCCTGGAAAGCATCCCAAGAAGACTGAGCAGACATGTACCTCTCCAGCATGCAGAGTCTAGCCCTCTACCCCTAGACAGGGCTAGTGCCGGCAAAGGGCAGGGACATAAGAGCCTGCTGTGCAGCTGGTGCCTTGACCAAGGTGGTCACTGTCACCACTCTTAGGAGCCACCTCCTGAGGATCTTAGACTGCTTGTAGGCAGGAAGCAGATGAGCTGTGCCTCGCCATTCCAGGTGGCCGCCAAGAGGGACCCAAGGAGGCAGAGGCCAAGGAGGAAGCCACGACTGCTGGTGGGTAGGGGGTCAGGAGATGACAAGAAGAACTTCTCAGCCCATTGTTTGGAGGCAGAAGGGACAAGAGGGACCAATTCAAGGACCAGAACTCAACAAGTTGTCTTTCTCTGGCTTTGACTTCCAGCCCACAGAGCCAACAGAAATCGGTGAAACAATAGGAGAAAGAGGTGAAGTAAAGTCATGCTTGGTCACTGAATCCACAAACTTGTCAGAAGACAATTCCTAGGCCCTTGACCCTCCAGCAGCAGGAACAGGGCTACTCCAGTGACAAGGAGAGCAGCTGGGGAATACTCTCCAAATCCTTTCTCACAGAGGCTTCTATGACATCCCCTTCTCCTTCTTTTCAGTTCCTGGTCACATCTGCAATCAAAAGTGTTCTGACTACTGGCTGCTGTAACTGAGGCAAAAGCGAAGGGCCCTGTGGAGTGTCGGTAGAGGGAGGGAGAGGTCCCTTCAGTAAGTATTTATGGAGGGCTACCCTGTACCAGCCATTCTTCTAGACAGAGAGCCCCTGCATCCAAGGAACTTATTTTCTAGTGGGAAATATAAACATGGCAGAAAATATAAAAACACTTAGAGGTTGCTACAAATGCCCTCAGGGAAATAAATGAAATGATTTGGTACATATCACCTAGAACCCAAGAGAAGTGGCAGAGGCCAGGGATGACCTTTCTGAGGACAATGATATGTGGTCGGTTCTGCTGGGAAATGGGGAAAGCCTGCCCAGCAGGGAGAACTGGAATTCCTCTGGCCTTGTAGCAGAAAAGAGGGGCACTGGAGGGGCAGAAAGGATGCCAGTGTGGCTAGAGCCCAGTGAGAGAGGGGATGGAGGGAACAAAGGACAGTGCAGTGGTGGGAAGGAGCCATGATGGAGTTTCGTTTTCACTCAAAGAGCTCTGGGGAGCCAGAGAGAGAACTGAATCAAGGAAGTGCCATGATCTAATTCAGTAATTTCTCTCTGACTGCTCTCTATGGAAAATACCATAAGTGGGCAGGGCACAAAGCAAAGCAGGGAGACTGATTTGAACCCTCTTGCAGTAGCCCACTTGGGAGATGGCAGTGGCTTGGCCCAGAGAGGCAACATGAATTTAGAGAATAGTGCATGGGTTCTCGTGATACTTTGGAAAGAGAACACACATCACTTGCCGGTGGATTGAAGGCAGTTGGTGAACAAACTTAAGACATGAATGATTACTATGAGAGTATTTTCTTGCAAGTCTTGGTAATGAAGGTGTTATGTATAGTCACAGAGAATACAGGGAGTGGATGTGATAGGTTTGGAGAAGGAAGAAAGGCAGTTGGGCATGTGTGTCAAGAGTTCCTATTTGCACTTGTTAAGTGTCTGGGGTTTGGAGAAGTCCACTCTCCATGTAGGCTGCAAAAGCAGAATTATCAAGACGACGGCACACAGATAGTGTTTAAAGCCACAAGACTGGGAAGAATCACCTCGAGAGGGTACTGTTAGGAGAGGAATGTGCATGGCTGTTCACTGAGACATGCCAATATGTGGAAGTTGGGTTGAGGATGACAAGACCACAGAATAGACTGAGAAGGACTGGACAGTAAATGGGCTGGCTCTAAACCTGACTTCTCTCCAACGTTGTGCATGATCCAGCCTCAATGTCCTCAGTCAGGTCCTGCTTTCAGTGTTCCAGGCTGTATATGCATGGGAGTTGGTTTAAAGAGGGACAATAAGAACTTTAGGTGCGAAGGTTTAGACTTCTCTTCCTGTTCATTGTAAGTCGGGGCAAACATTTTCATCAAGAGGCTTTTAGCCTCTTCCTCACTTTCTGCCACAAGGGTGGTGTCATCTGCTTATCTGAGGTTATTGAGATTTCTCCCAGTAATCCTGATTCCAGCTTGTGCTTCTTCCAGCACAGCGTTTCTCATGATGCACTCTGCATAGAAGTTAAATAAGCAGGGTGACAATATACAGCCTTGACAGACTCCTTTTCCTATTTGGAACCAGTCCATTGCTCCATGTCCAGTTCTAACTGTTGCTTCCTGGCCCGCATATAGGTTTCTCAAGAGGGAAGGTTAAATGACAAAAATGGAACACCTGAGTTTCTTGTATCTCCTGTCCCCAACTCTCCCTAACTTGGCTTCTCCCACAGAAGCCTTCCCCTTCTTGATGAATAACACCACCATCCACTCAGGTATTCAAGTGAAATAAAAGTGGAGAGCACCCTTATTTCTTTTCTCTCCCACACCCACATCTTCCTCTGGTCATGATCTCATCCTTCAGCCATTCTTATCACCTCTACCACCCAAACACCACTCGAACCTCTCCAACTTCACTGGGAGTCCACCACCGTGCCTCTCATGGGGTCCTGCCAAGCCTCCTAACTGGTCCCCCACTTGCACCAAACTTCCTTCTCCATCCAGTAGCCAGACTGATCTTTCTGAAAAATAAATGGTGCTTTTTGCCTCCCCTACTCAAAACCCCAGGGCTGCACGGTGCTGGAGCATTGAGGAGATACCTGACGTCCCAGGTCAGAGGCAGTGGCCATGAGGAGATACCCCACATCCAAGGTAAGGAGCAGTGGCCACACTTTGCTGGAGCAGCCGTGAAGAGATACTCCACGTCCAAGGTAAGAGAAACCCCAGTAAGACGGTAGGTGCGGAGAGAGGACATCAGAAAGCAGACAGACTGAAACCACAATCACAGAAAATTAACCGATCTAATCACATGGACCACAGCCTTGTCTAACTCAGTGAAACTAAGCCATGGCGTGTAGGGCCGCCCAAGATGGACGGGTATGGTGGAGAGTTCTGACAAAAGGTGGTCCACTGGAGAAGGGAATGGCAAACTACTTCATTGTTCTTGCCTTGAGAACCCCATGAACAGTATGAAAAGGCAAAAAGAACACTGAAAGATGAACTCCCCAGGTTGGAAGGTGCCCAATATGCTACTGGAGATCAATGGAGAAACAACTCCAGAAAGAATGCAGAGATGGAGCCAAAGCAAAAGCAACACCCAGTTGTGGATGGGACTGGTGATAGAAGCAAGATCCAATGCTGTAAAGAGCAATATTGCATAGGAACCTGGAATGTTAGGTCCATGAATCAAGGCAAATTGGAAGTGGTCAAAGAGGAGATGGCAAGAGGGAACGTCGGCATTTTAGGAAATCAGCAAACTGAAATGGACTGGCATGGGTGAATTTAACTCAGATGACCATTATATCTACTACTGTGGGCAAGAATCCCTTAGAAGAAGTGGAGTAGCCATCATGGTCAACAAAGCAGTCCGAAATACAATACTTGGATGCAATCTCAAAAACGACAGAATGATCTCTGTTGGTTTCCAAGGCAAGCCATTCAATGTCACGGTAACCCGAGTCTATCCCCTGGCCAGTAACGCTGAAGAAGCTGAAGTTGAAGGGGTCTATGAAGACCTACAAGACCTTTTAGAACTAACACCCCAAAAGGATGTCCTTTACATTGTAGGGGACTGGAATGCAAAAGTAGGACGTCAAGAGACACCTGGAGTAACACGCAAAATTGGCCTTGAAGTACAGAATGAAGCAGGGCAAAGGCTAATCGAATTTTGCCAAGAGAATGCACTGGTCATAGGAAACACCCTCTTCCAACAACACAAGAGAAGACTCTACACATGGACATCACCAGATGGCCAACACCTAAATCAAATTGATTCTATTCTTTGCAGCCAAAGATGGAGAAGCTCTATACAGTCAGCAAAAACAAGACCAGGAGCTGACTGTGGCACAGGTCATGAGCTCCTTCTTGCCAAATTCAGACTTAAATTGAAGAAAGTAGGGAAAACCATTCGACCATTTAGATATGACCTAAATCAAATCCCTTACAATTATACAGTGGAAGGGAGAAATAGATTTAAGGGACTAGATCTGATCGACAGAGTGCCTGATGAACTATGGACAGAGGTGTGTGACATCATGCAGGAGACAGGGATCAAGACCATCCCCAAGAAAAAGAAATGCAAGAAAGCAAAATGGCTGTCTGAGGAGGCCTTACAAATAGCTGTGAAAAGAAGAGAAGCAAAAAGCAAAGGAGAAAAGGAAAGATATAAGCATCGGAATGCAGAGTTCCAAAGAATAGCAAGGAGAGATAAGAAAGCCTTCCTCAGTGATCAGTGCAAAGAAACAGAGGAAATAATAGATTGGGAAAAACTAGAGATATTTTCAAGAAAATTAGAGATACCAAGGGAACATTTCATGCAAAGATGGGCTCAATAAAGGACAGAAATGGTATGGACCTAACAGAAACAGAAGATATTAAGAAGAGGTGGCAAGAATCCACAGAGTTCAGTTCAGTTCAGTCGTTCAGTCGTGTCCGACTCTTTGCAACCCCATGAACCACAGCACGCCAGGCCTCCCTGTCCATCACCAACTCCTGGAGTTTACCCAAACTCATGCCCACTGAGTTGGTGATGCCATCCAACCTTCTCATCCTCTGTCGTCCCCTTCTCCTCCCGCCTTCAATCCTTCCCAACATCAGGGTCTTTTCCACTGAGTCAGCTCTTCCCATCAGGTGGCCANTCATCTCACATGCTAGTAAGGTAATGCTCAAAATGCTCCAAGCCAGACTTCAGCAGTATGTGAACCGTGAACTTTCAGATGTTCAAGCTGGTTTTAAAAAAGGCAGAGGAACCAGAAATGAAATTGCCAACATCTGCTGGATCATCGAAAAAGCAAGAAAGTTCCAGAAACACATCTATTTCTGCTTTACTGACTATGCCAAGCCTTTGACTGTGTGGATCACAATAAACTGTGGACAATTCTGAAAGAGATGAGAATACCAGACTCTCTGACCTGCCTCTTGAGAAACCTATATGCAGGTCAGGAAGCAGCAGTTAGAATTGGACATGGAACAACAGACTGTTTCCAAATAGGAAAAGGAGTATGTCAAGCCTGTATATTATCACCGTACTTATTTAACTTATATGCAAAGTACATCAGGAGAAACGCTGGGTTGGAAGAAGCACAAGCTGGACTCAAGATTGCTGGGCGAAATATCAGTAACCTCAGATATGCAGATGTCACCACACTTATGCCAGCAAATGAAGAAGAACTAAAAGGCCTAAAGATGAAAGTGAAAGAGGAGAGTGAAAAAGTTGGCTTGAAGCTCAACATTCAGAAAACTAAGATCATGGCATCCGGTGCCATCACTTCATGGGAAATAGATGGGGAAACAGTGGCTGACTTTATTTTTTCGGGCTCCAACAGCAGTGCAGATGGTGACTGCAGCCATGAAAGTAAAAGATGCTTTCTCCTTGGAAGAAAAGTTCTGACCAACCTGGACAGCATGTTAAAAAGCAGTGACATTACTTTGTCAACAGAGTTCCATCTAGTCAAGGCTATGGCTTTTCCAGTAGTCATGTGTGGATGTCAGAGTTGGACTATAAAAAAAGCTGAGTGCTGAGGAATTGATGATTTTGAACTGTGATGTTGGAGAAGACTCTTGAGAGTCTTGGACTGCAAAGAGATCCAACCTGTCCATCCTAAAGGTGATCAGTCCTGAGTGTTCATTGGAAGGACTGATGTTGAAGCTGAAACTCCAATACTTTGGCCACCTGATGGGAAGAGCTGACTCATTGGAAAAGACCCTGATGCTGGGAAAGATTGACTGCAGGAGGAGAAGTTGATGACTGATGATGAGATGGTTGGATGGCATCACCGACTCAATGGACATGAGTTTGAGTAGACTCTGGAAGTCGGTGATGGACAGGGAGGCCCGGCATGCTGCGCTCCATGGGATTGCAAAGAGTTGGACTCGACTGAGTGACTGAGTGACTGAACTGAAGTGTTTCCCGTTTCACTGGGACTAAAATGCAAACTCCTCAACATGACTCAATCATAATGAGCTGCATGACCTGGCCCTTGCCAACCTCCCCATTCTCACTCACCTTTCTCTATATTGGTCATTGTGAGCCTTCTTAGAATACTGACTACTCCACTATTCTAAGCCCCCATCCTTCACGAGGGCTTCCACCTACCCCAAGCTGTCTTTCTCTAGCCTTTTAAAATCACTAACAGGTTTTCAAACAAATACAAAAAGATGAGACATTTGTCCTATTTTTCTTTTGGATATTTAGATTTTAAGGGTAATCAAAATGCAAAATATGCCTTTGGAGCACCCCTTCCCCCACCAAACCCCATTCTCCTTGCCACCCCTCATAGGGCACATACCTACGTCATTTCTGGGTGTGAATGAAGGCAGGAGATAGGCAAATCCTCAGTTTCTCCTCTAATTTCTTTTAGTCTCTCTGTCTCTTTCCCCTTACTCCTTTCATGAGGTTGAGAATTTCTCTGACCCTTTGCGATTTGTCTCTCAGAAACACACAGGGTCCACAAAAGGGAACATGATTGGTGATATTTGGGCTCAGGATGGTCATGAGAAATGAAGAATCCTATACTCCTAGCAGTCCTTGTAGGTTCCTGAATTCCTGGTCCTAAATTCTTCAAAGAATGTGGTCCTTGGAGTCAAATGGACTCTCTTGTAGACAGAGTTCCAGAGCAAATCACATAACCACTCTGAGCCTCAGTGTGTGTTTTGAGTTGGAATTTCAGAAACCCTAATTAAGGTTCTTAGGAATGTTTTTTAATAACAAGTTGTTTTGCACAAGTCTACTTAGGAACCAATAACGAAGGGCTGACTGATGGTTTTTACATAGAATTTCAGATACTTTTCTCTCTAGGAACCAATTCTCCTTCCAGTGTATGCTTAAAACTTTCATGCCCTTCTTTGTCATGATCTTAGGCAGTTTGCAGGCATGATCCGATAAAAAGTATACTTGTGGATACACTCCCAGTCCATGCCATACTAGCTGTGCTTACCTTGGTCAACTTGGTTTCCCTTTTTTGTTTGTTTCTTTAGCTTTGGAGTCCTCATCTGTACAAAGGGATGGATATTTGTAAGGGAGAAAAGACGTGATAATGTTTGGAAAATGTTTTTCAGGGTGCTTGGCATGCATTCAATGCCCAGCACAAGGGACTCCTTATTAATGTCAGTTCCCTCTGTCCTGAGGAGGTCCTTGTTCGGCTGGTGTTTGAAGGCCCAGCATCTCTCCTTTCTGGTGCCCAAAGAAGCTTGGCACTTTCTCCCTAGCCAGGAACCTGATCCCCTGGGTTACATCCCAGGTTGTGGCTGGACTTTAGGCAAGTACCTGATTCTCTGGCCTGAACTCACCTAACTTACACTCTTATTCAGGTTTTCCTTCATTCTCCTGACCTTAGGACCTTTTTATGATCCATTTGTTTATTTTCCCTGAGGTCCAAGGACTTTGCAAGTCAGCACATGAAAGAATGCCATTTCCTGTACTCAAGAAAACCACCCAGTAGATTTGATAATACTATCTCATAGAATGGGGTGTTGAGTCAGGAGCTGAATTTTCTTTCAACTGCTACTGAGCCCTTTGAGCACCCTTTTGGGGACCATTTCATAGATAAATTACTATAAGGCAATATGTTCCTTCAGCTTCTTTCCTGTAGGGTGCTGAATGCATTTTGATGTCTCAGGATGTCTCTTGAACCTTACTACCAACATTGTGCTAAGACACAGTCATGGGTTATTGGCATATGAATGGCCGATCTTCATTACCATGAGTTGCTGAGCAATTTAAGTTTTCACTGTGCATAATATATGCAAGTTAAAATCTCCTTTCGTATGGTAAAGCCTTGATAAAGTCATGCCAATTAGCTTTGGAACCTCCTCCCAGACACATCATCTTTTAGAAACCATGCTTAAAAATAAAAATTGCTCTTACTGAAAGAAGTCACGCACATGGGTAAATAAAGTGGTGATGATCAGAAAGTACAAAGGAGCTTGTGATAAAAAGAGAAGGTCTGCCACTCCATCACTTCCCACTCCCCAGTTGTGCTTCTCCAGGTAGCTCACTAATAATTCCTGCTGCACTGTTCTGGCAGCTGCTGTGCTGTATGCGAATAAAGTGCTCAGTCTGCTATTTCAATAATCCATCAGCTACAGATGCCACCAAGTGACCACGTTCTTCTTACAGAAGAGAATTTAACTCATTCACAAGTGTCTTCAATCTGCTCTCGCTTCCTTTCTTTCAGATTTTATACTTTCTTTAGATTTTTAGTTCCTCGATTGGAGTCTCTAGTAGCTTCAAATAATGTACTTAACCCTCAGTTTCTTCTCAGCCACTTTAGCTTTTCTTTTTCTTATTACCACGTCTATCCTTCCCTTCCTTCAACCTCTCTTCCTCATTTCTACATCCCACTGTAGCCAGATTTATAATTATTTACATCAACTTTTGGAAACCTAAAAAAACATGTTCTGCTTTGAAAAGCAATCCAAGTCTTTTACCTTTTAATGAATTCCTAATAATTTTGATCATAGGTCCACAGTTCTTCACTGAGTGTAGGCTAGACCAGAGAAGGAGATTAATCTTGGTGTCAAGTCCAAATGCTCTTTTTGTCTTTATACCACTAATTTCTGAAAGTTCTGTCACATTTGAATTTGACTTGTGTTTGATCTATGCATCAAACTCTCTCTCTCTCTCTCTCACACACACACACACACACACACACACACACTGAAATGGTTGCCAGGCAATTGATCATTAAGCCATTTAATCTTGTGATAATTTATAAAATGGCTGTTCTTATAACCTCTATTTACACCTAGGAAAAGTTTGGTAACAAGGACTTAAATATCAGGCAAGCTTTCATATAGTGTAAGTGGCAGAGCCTGGAAGTGATTCAAAGAAAGGCAGTCTTATTCCAGGATTGGTCCCGGTGACCAATATGTTATTCTACAACAAGTGTCTCTCTTTCAGTTTATCAGAATCTATAACTATTGCCAAATTAATCCATGCTGTTAAGACAGGTGCAACAGCTCACAAATGTATGAATAATGCTTTACAATCACCTTACTTCAAAACCTCCATCAATCCCAGACATCACAGGTTACAGAGAACAAAATTATCTCTTTGATTTTATTTACACTTTCCTCAAGTTCATACAAATCTATAAAAACTGTCTGACATTTCCCTGAGTAGATATTCTTTTATTTTGTAAAAATGGTTACAATTTTCTGTGACTTTCTACATTCACAGAACAGGTACACATGTAGATTAAATTAATTCTGTTTTATTAAAATCTGCTCTAGGGAACAAACTGGAATTTATGCAACAATGCCCTGATTGTTTCAGATGTTTTGTTTTTAATTTTTGCAGAGAAGTCATTCTTACCTTTGCTCTCCTGCTTTTAAGTATTTCAGCTTATTTTTGTTTTCAAAATGAATTAAGTAATGGTGAGCCTTAGTGAGCCTTTTATTGTTTTCTGCTTGGAATTCATAGACCTTCTTGGAGCTGTGAGTTAATAGTTTTGCCTCATATTGGAACATTTTCTACTATTAAATGCTCAGATATTTTTCTGTCCCTTCCTCACTTCCTCCTTTTTCTTCAGTGACGACAATCCCATGTAGGTTTGGTGACTTGATATTGTCCCACAGGTCAATGAGGCACTTTCTGTTTGTCTCACTTTTTAAAAGCTTTATTGAGGTATAACTGACATACAACAAAATGCATGTTTAAAGTGTTCAACTTGATATGTTCTGACACAGGACCCATGAAATCATCTCCACAGTTAAGAAACATTTCTTCATTCCCCTTGCAACCTCTATCCCCAGTTCTCCCTGACGCTTCCCTCCCCATCACTAGGAACAAACACTATTAGATTACTTTGCATTTTCTAGAATTGTACATGATTTATTATTGCCACAAACACACACGCATGCATGCACACACGTGATGATATGATCTTTTCTTGATCTGACTTCTTTCAGTCAGAGTAATTATTTTGAGATTTATCCATGCATCAGTAGTTCATTACAATTTATTGCAAACCAGTATTCCATTCTCTGACGTACAGTCATTTCTTTGTGCCTTCATCTACCACCAGACATTTGGGATGTTTCTAATTTTTAGTTATTGCAAATAAAGCTGCCATGAACATCATTGTACAAGTTTTGTGTGGCCTGGGTAAATACCTAGGAATGGAAAGGCTGAATAATATGGTAGGTGTGTATTCAATTTTACGATGAACTACAAAAATAGTTTTCCAATGTGGTTGTGCATTTTACATTTCCATCAGTGGTATGTGATGGTTCCAGTTCCTTCAAATCCTAGCTCACACTGGCTATGGAGAGTCATTTTAAATTTTAGCTATTCTAATAGTTGCATGGGCTTCCCTGATGGCTCAGATGGCAAAGAATCTGCCTGCAATGAGGGAGATCTGGGTTCAACCCTTGGGTTGGGATGATCCCCTGGAGGAGGGCATGACAACCCACTAAAGTATTCTTGCCTGGAGAATCCCCATTGACAGAACAGCCTGGCAGGCTACAGTCCATGGGGTTGCAAAGAGTCCGACACAACTTAGTGACTGAGCACGTTCTAACAGTTGCGTAGTGCTATCAAATTGTGGTTGTTAGTTGTATTTCTCTAATGACCAGGGATGTTGAACATGTCTTCATGTGCTTATTTCCCATCCACGTATGAACAGTGAGTATCTGCTCTAGTCTTTTGTCCACTTTTAACTCAGTTGTTTGTGTTCTTAACATTGAGGTTTGAAAGTTCTCTCTATATATTCTGGGTAACTGCCCTTGATCAGATTTACTTATGTTGTTTCTGAGAAAATTTGGCCAAACACAAGGTCAGAACAGATTTTCTTCTAGATTTTTCTTAGGCTTACTTTTAGGCCTGTCATCTATTTTGAGTCAATTTTTGCTGATATGTAGTGAGAGGTACTAAGGCCCACATTCAATGGATAGGAATATCCAATTGTGCTAGCACCACCTTTGAAAAGACTATCCTTTCTATCTATGAATTGCCTCTCTACGTCAAAAATTAGTTGTACTTATGTGGTTGGGTTTATTTGTGGGCTATCTATTCTGTTCCAATGGTCCACTTGTCTCTCTTGATGCCAGTATCACAGTGTCTTGATGCCTGTTGCTTTACAGTAAGTCTTGAGGTAGTGTTGATGCTCCAAATTTGTTCAACTTTCTTAAGGTTACCTTTGCTGGTCCTGGTCCTTTGTAATCCCATGTGGAGTTTAAAATATTCTTGTCAACATCTACCCCCAAAAATCTCTTCTGGAATTTTCAGTGAGCTTGTGTTCATTCTACAGGTCGATTTGGGAAGAACTGACATGGTAACTTTACTGCACCTTCTGACCAATGAGCATGGAATATCTCTCTGTTTATTTAAGTCTTTGATTTCTCTCAACAGTAGTTTCGGGATATGTAGCTTGAAAGTATTATCCCTAAGTACTTCATATTTTCTGATGTGGTTTTAAATTTATTTTAATTTCTTACTGCCTGGTATGAGTATATAAAGATACAATTGAGTTTCCTCTACTGATACTGTATTATATCCTGCCACTTGGCAAAACTGACTTGTGAGTCCAGTACCTTTTTCTGTGCATTTCTTAAGATTTTCTGTATATAAGACCATGACATCTTCAAAGAGAGATTGTCTTACCTATTCGTTTCCTACCTGGGTGCCTTTTATTCCTCTTTTCATCTTTTTGCCCTGGATAGACCCTCCATAAATTTGGTGAGTGTGGACATCAGTGCCTTGATCTCAGCATGCTGGGGAGGAGGAAATCATTCAGTGTTTCACCATTTAGTATGGTCTTGTGTGAACAGTGAAACCTTTAGCCTCTTAGTCATGTCCAACTCTTTGAGGCCCAGGGACTCTAGCCTGCCAGGCTCCTCTGTCATGGAATTCTCCAGGCAAGAATATTGAAGTGGGTAGCCATTCCCTCCTTGAGGGGATCTTCCTGACCCAGGGATTGAACCAGGGTCTCCTGCATCACAGATTTATTCTTTACCATCTGAGCCACTAAGGAAGTCCCAAGCATGGTCTTCAGTTCAGTTCAGTTCAGCTGAGTCTTTCAGTCATGTCTGACTCTTTGCAGTTCCATGGACTGCAGCACACCAAGCTTCCCTGTCCATCAGCAACTCCCAGAGCTTGTTCAAACTCATGTCTGTCAAGTTGGTAATGCTATCCAACCATCTCATCCTCTGTCATCCCCTTCTCCTCTGGCCTTCCATCTTTCCCAGCATCAGGATTTTTTCCAAAGTGTCAGTTCACTCATGGTGGCCAAAGCACTGGAGTTTCAGCTTCAGCATCAGTCCTTCCAATGAATATTCAGGAGTCATTTCATTTAGGATGAATTGGTTGAATCTCCTCGCAGTCCAAGGGACTCTCAAGAGTCTTCTCCAACACCACAATTCAAAAGCACTCAGCTTTCCTTATAGTCCAACTTCTTCGGTGCTCAGCTTTCTTTATGATTCAAATCTCACATCCATACATGACTGATGGAAAAACATAGCTTTGACTAGATAGACCATTGTTGACAAAGTAATGTCTCTGCTTTTTACTATGATGTCTAGATTTGTCATTTCTTTCAGGGAGCAGGTGTCTTTTAATTTCATGGCTGCAGTCACCATCCACAGAGATTTTTGAGCCGAAGGAAATAAATTCTGTCATTGTTTCCACTGTTTCCCCATTTATTTGCCATGAAATGATGGATGATCTTGCCATGAAATGATGCCATGATCTTGGTTTTTTGAATGTTGAGTTTTAAGCCAGGTTTTTCACTCTCCTCTTTCACTCTCCTCTTCATCAAGAGGTTCTTTAGGTCTTCTTCACTTTCTGCCGGTAGGGTGGTGTCATCTGCATATCTGATGTTATTGATATTTCTTCTGGTAATCTTGATTCCAGCTTGTGCTTCATCAAGACTAGCCTTTTGCATGATATACTCTGCATAGAAGTTAAATAAGCAAAGTGACAATATACAGCCTTAACATAGTCTTTTCCTGATTTGGAAGCAGTCTGTTGTTCCATGTCCAGTTCTAACTGTTGCTTCTTCCCCTGTATACAGGTTTCTCAGGAAACAGGTAAGGTGATCTGGTATTTCCATCTCTTTAACAATTTTCCACAATTTGTTGTGATCTAGAAAGTCAAAGGCTTTAGCATAGTCAATGAGGCAGAAATTGATGCTTTTTTGGGAATTCCCTTGTTTTTTCTATCATCTAAGAGATGTTGGCAATTTCATCTCTGGTTTCTCTGTCTTTTCTAAATCCAGCTTGTACATGTGAAAGTTCTCAGTACAGTATGGATGTACCACACTTATTTACTGTGCCATTTACCTACCATAGGACATTTTGGTTGTTCCCAACTTGGGCTATTACAAATAAAGTTACTATAAATAAATGTGTTCCAATTTTTGCATGAACATAAACTTCCATTTATCTAGGATAAATGCCCAGGAGTGCATTTGCTGGGTCGTATGGTATCAACATCTTTTTTAAAGAAGTTGCTGAAATATTTCCAAGAATAACTGTTACACTTTACATTCCCACCATCAATGTATGACTAATTCAGCTTCTCTGCATCTTTGTTAGCATTTGTTTTCATCACTTTTTAAAAAAATTTTAGCCATTCAGAAAACTGTGTAGTAACATTGTGGTTTTAATTTTCATTTCCCTAATAGCTAATGAAGTTGAACAGCTTGTCATTTGTTTGTCATTCCTGTATCTTTTTTGGTGAAATGTCTGTTCATGTCCTTTGTCCATCGTAAAAACTATTTATTTATTTAGCTATGCAGTGTCTTAGTTGAGGCATGCAGGAACTTTAGTTGCAGCATGTTGGATCAAGTTCCCTGACTGGGATCCAACCTAAGCCTCCTGCATTGGGAGCATGGAGTCTTAGCCACTGGACTACGAGGAAGTTCCCCAGCTCAATCCCGAGAGAGTCCAGTAACTGGAGATTAGGTAGACCTGGGATGGGCCCCGGAACAAGTTCTGAACAAGCAACTCGGTTCACACTGCTGTAAGTGGCTCCAGACCAGCCTTTGTCTCAAGGGCTTAGTCTAAGTGTCAGAAAGAGATTTTAGGGCCCAACTCAGAATCAGCACAACCTTTGCCTTACTTCCCTTATCCTTTGAACAATCAGATCCCTTCTTGGGAATGGAAATTTATAATCCAGAGTTTATAAATCNTTATGTAACAGTAGATTAAAATCAATAGTATTTTATTAAAGTATTTGGATTTATGCTAATGAATAATATTGATCTGTAGTTTTCTTTTTAATGTCTTTGTGAATTTTAGTAGCAAGGTAATGCCGGCCTCATTAAATGAGTTAAGATGTGTTCCCTCCTTCTGCTCAATGATAAGTGGCATCCTGGATGGGTGGGGCGTTTGGGGGAGAATGGATACATGTATACTTATGACTGAGTAGCTTTGCTGTCTGCCTGAAACTAGAATAACGTTGTTAATCAGCTATACTCCAATATAAGATAAAAAGTTATAAAAAGATGTGTTCCCTGCTTTATTTTCTTATAAAGTTTGTGTATGTTTTATATTTTTGCTATGTATTGGTNNNGGTTGAATTCGCCAGTGAAATTGTGCAAAATATTGAGGACTGCCTAAGAATTTTTAATGACAAGAGTTCATTGTTTACATCAGATCTTTCAATGGGTTTCTTCTGTGTAGTCCAAACTGTAAAGAACTACCACTCATTTACAGATTTATAAGTGGATGATTGTGGCATGTGTTTTGGATTGCTAATTTTATCTAGTAAGTAATATACGTGTTCACTCTGAAATATGTATTTTGAAAATTCCTAAAACAAATTCTCTGGAGGTCCCCTCAAGGTGTGTGGGAGTTAAGTTCAGTCATTCTCCGTTTTCTTTACTCTTTCTTAGAAAACACTGTTTCAGTTTCTATCAAGGGCAGCTGAAGAAGGGGAAAATCATCCTAATGTGAGAAAGAACACCCTGAGGTTGGGGTGGTGTGCTATGTTGGTGAGGTTATCTTTAAGGTATGTACTTAGTCGCTCAGTCATGTCCAACTCTTTGCAACCCCGTGGACTGTAGCCGACCAGGTCTCCTGCATTGAAGGTGGATTCTTTACTGTCTGTGCCATCAGGGAAGCCCAAGAATACTGGAGAGGGTAGACTATCCCTTCTACAGGGGAACATCCTGACCCAGGGATTGAACCAGTGTCTCCTGCACTGCAGGCAGATTATTTACCAGTTGAGCTACCAGGGAAGCCCAACCTAGCATATACTTGTATGCAAAACAATTGGTAATAGAAAGAAAATTTTCATAGGCTGTGATGAAATACATAGGACCATAGGATGATTAATTTAATGTGTCAATTTGGTTAGGCCATGGTATCTAAATATTTGTTTGAACAGTATTCTAGATGTTTCTCTGAAGGTATATTTTAGAGAGATTAACGTTTAAATCAGTAGACTTTGAGTAAAGTAGATTACCTTCCATAGTGTGTGCCTCATACAATCAGCTGAAGGCTTTAATACAAAAAAGACTGACCTTCCTAGGGAAGATAGAATTCTGCAAGAAGACTGCCTTTGAGCTCAAATTGCAACTCTTCCTCGGGTCTCCAACCTGCCAGCCTACCCTGCAAATTTTGGACTTGCCTGGCCTCATAATTGCATAAGTCAGTTCCTTAAAATCAATGTCAATGTAAATATAGAAAGATACTGATACTGATTATATATAGAATATCAATATCTATTATTGATACATANCATTCTTTAAAAAAATTCAAAACTATACCAATGGTCAACAAATACAGAGTGACAATTCCCCCTATAATTGACCTGCTGGTTATTGCAATCTCTGTTTCTTTTCAAGGTATTATTCTGTGTAAAATGACTGGCACATAGCAACCCTTCAGGAAATGTCATCACTTCCAGTCCTGTCTTGCACCTCCCACAAAAGACATAGCTTTTGTCTGAACTAAATATCAGAGTTAGCAAAGCAAGAACTTGAAAACATAAGCACAAGAAATGAAATAAACGTATGCTAACATTATACCTTTCCCTCTGGCAGGCACTAAGGTGAAACCCAAGATACACCTGTTTTAGATAAATCCACAACTTGATCAGTTTTCTGAATTCCTGCCTTAAGTCCCAGCTCTCCTCTCAAGGCAGTTACATGACAGTCAGAATGACTATGTAGAACATAACTTCGTTTTTCCCAGATAAAAGGCAGCCAGACCCAGACAGCCTGCCCCAACTCTCTTGTAAAATCAGGACTCATCTGCAGATGTAAGTATGCACCCAAACTATTTACAGGCTAAGTCAGCAGCAGGTCCCCAAACTTTGGTTATATTGCATAAATTTGAAAAGAAAGAGTAAAGCACATTACATGGTATTTTGTGGAGGAAATAGATTCCATCTTTTTCCCTGATGGCTCAGAGGTTAAAGCGTCTGCCTCCAATGCGGGAGACCCGGGTTCGATCCCTAGGTCAGAAAGATCCCCTGGAGAAGAAATGGTAACCCACTCCAGTATTCTTGCCTGGAGAATCCCATGGATGGAGGAGCCTGGTAGTCCACGGGGTCGCAGAGAGTTGGACACGACTGAGCGACTTCACTCACTCACTCTGACATTATTATTTCAAACCACCAGTTCTATATTGGGTACCTACAATGTTTCAGGCACTGTGTGATCTCTTTTTCCTGCATGACCTCAATTACTCCTCACAACAACCCAATCTACTGGGTTTTACTACCCTTATTCTCCTAATGAGGAAGCTGAGGTTTGTGATGATGAAGCACTTTGCCAAAATTTATCCAGAGCTAGGCAATGCCCAAGCCAAGAATTATCTCAGGTATTTTCTGCATGCATGTTTGATGCACTTTTCTCTAAGATATTCTTTCTGAAGGGCATATGGGTCCTATAGCAACCAAATGAGATCTCTCAGTCCACAGAGACATATGGGGCCTCCATTATCATCATCGGCAAGAAGTGGTGTTGGGTGGAAGGCACACTATGGTCAAAGGAAAGATGATGTAACTGGGGACTGGCAATAGACTCTGAGGCTATCTATTCAAGGAAAGAGCTAGTGTTTTTTTAATTTTTCTTTCTTGACTTTTGATGTTGTCAAGATGCCTTAAACAAAGAGTATTCTTCTCGCTTAAAATTTTTTAACAGAAATGGATTCAGTATTTTGTCATTTGAAAGGCAGTTAACTCATGGATTCTGATATTTCCATCCAGGTAACCTAAATGACCGCTTGAAGATTTCTTTAGGATTGTTGTTGTGTTTTACCTGCTAAGTTGTCCGGCTCTTTTGCGACTCCATGGACTGTAGCCTGCCAGGCTCCTCTGCCCATTGTCTCCTGTGTTGGCAGCTGGATTCTTTACCACTGAGCCACCAAGGAAGGTCTCCTTTAGGATTAGCCATTGGTATATTTCCAGAGAGGCAGTACAGTGTAGTGTTTAGGTAGGTAGCTTTAGTCGCTCAGTCGTGTCTGACTCTTTGTGACCCCATGGACTGTAGCCTGCCACGCTCCTCTGCCCATGGGATTCTCCAGGTAAGAATACTGAAGTGGATTGCCATTCCCTTGTCCAGGGGACCTTCCCAACCCAGGGTTCAAGCCCAGATCTCCTGCATGGCAGGCATACACTTCACTTCCACCAGGGAAGCTGCAGTGTAGTGTAGTATTAAGATGCACCAATGCTAGAGCTGAGGTGCCCGTGCTGAAATCTCAGTCTCTGCCACTTACTAGCTGTGTAGATCGGCTAGTTACTTATTCCTCCTCCACTCTTCTGTTTCCACATCTCCAAAATATGGCTAACAATACAACCAACATCATAGGATTTCTGTGGGGATGAAGTTAATAAATACACATAGCAAAGTTGCCACTCTTGAACATTGGCCTTTTGGAGCGTCCAGGTGAAGGGATCAGTGGTGAGTCTAATTGAGGATAGCCTCAGGTGTCAGCATATATCAGTCCAGCTCAATACAGCAGATGCCTTTTGCGGTCTTCTGTGTTTTAGGCATTCTTCTAACCATTTGAGTAGAGCACAAAACAAAACAGACACAAATCACTCGAGCTTACATCCTGGTGGAGTGAGAGGGAAGCCATAAACCAAATAAATCACTAAGATGAAAAGATCACTTTCTCGCAACATTTTTGCCACCAGGACACAGGTGTTGTGAAAACCACCACTAAACCTAAGCAAAAATGGGAAAGGAGAAGACCCGCATCAACATCGTTGTCATCTGGCACGTGGAAAGTCTACCACTATGGCCATTCGATCTACAAATGTGGTGGGGTCGACAAGAGAACCATTGGAAAGTTTGAGAAGGAGGCTGCCGAGATGGGAAAGGGCTCCTTCAAGTATGCCTGGGTCTTGGACAAGCTGAAAGCTGAACATGAGTGTGCTATCACCATTGATATCTCCCTGTGGGAATTCAAGACCAGTAAGGGCTATGTGACCATCATTGATGCCCCAGGACACAGAGGCTTCATCTGTGTCATTACAGGCATGTCCCAGGCTGACTGTGCTGTTCTGATGACTGCTGCTGCTGGTGGTGAATTTGAAGCGGGTATCTCCAAGAATGCGCAGCCCTTCTGGCTTACACTCTGGGTGTGAAACAACTAATTGTTGGAACTAACAAAATAGATTCCACTGAGCCACCCTACAGCCGGAAGAGAAATGAGGAAATTGTTGAGGAAGTCAGCACCCACATGAAGAAAATTGGCTACAACCCTGACACAGTAGCATTTGTGCCAATTTCGGACTGGAATGGTGACAAGATGCTAGAGCCAAGTGCTAACATGCCTTGATTCAAGGGATGGAAAGTCACCAGTAAAGATGACAATGCCAATGGAACCACACTGCTTGAAGCTCTGGATTGCATCCTGCCACCAACTCACCTGACAAACTCTTGTGTTTGATCCCCCCAGGACATCTACAAAATTGGTGGTCCTGATACTGTCACCATGGATCAAGTGGAGACTGGTGTTCTCAAACCTGGCATGGTGGCCACCTTTGCTCCAGTCGGCGTAACAACTGAAGTCTATTGAAATGCACCATGAAGCACCGAGTAAAGGCCTTCCTGGGGACAATGTGGGCCTCAGTGTCAAGAACGTGTCTGTCAAAGATGTTTGTCATAGCAATGTGGCTGGTGACAGCAAAAATGACCCACTGATGTAAGAAGTTGGCTTCACAGCTCAGGTGATTATCTTGAGCCATCCATCCCAAATCAGTGCTGGATATGCACCTGTGCTGGACTGTCAAACAGCTCACATTGCTTGCAGTTTTGCTGAGCTGAACGAGAAGACTGATGGTCATTCCGAAGATGGCCCCAAAATTCTTGATGCCGCCAATCACTGACATGGGTCCTGGCAAGCCCATCTGTTGAGAGCTTCTCAGACTACCCTCCTCTGGGCCATTATGCTGTTTGTGACATGAGACAGGTGATTGCTGTGGGTGTCATCAAAGCAGTGAACAAGAAGGCAGCTAGGGCTTGCAAGGCCACCAAGTCTGCCAAACAAGCTCAGAAGCCTAGATGAATATTTTCTCGAACACCTGCCAACCCAGTCTTAGTGGTGGAAGAATGGTCTCAGAACTGTTTGCCTCATTGGCCATGTAAGGTTAATGTAAAAGACTGGTTAATTATAACAATGCATCACAAAACCTTCAGAAGGTGAGGTGAATGTTTTGTGTGTGGCAGTTTCAAGTAATTAGTTTTTAAAATCAGTGCTTTACAATAGAAACAATTTGACCAAAAATCTGTCACAGACTTTGAGACCCATTAAAAACAATGGTTGAAAAACTTGTGTCTCCTTTTGGTCAACACTGTAACTTCCTATAGTACTACTTAGGTAAGATTTGCCCATAATCTATCTCTGGTGAAACAAAAGAAGTTTATATTTCTGGGTTGGAGCTTCAGGTTTCTTAACCTTGTATAAGGAGAACTCATCTGTTTAAGTACATCTTAAAAAGTGTTGGTGTGACAATTCATGGGTTAAGATAGATGAGCAAAGAGTTACTATGTTTTATATGAAAGCAAGTTTGTAAGAAGGTAAAATTTTATAATACAAAAGCTCATGTTGCATATCAAATCTTTTATGGTTACGTAAATATTGAGTAAATCAGTTACGTCAAAGTTTAGCTTCCCGGTTTTGAGAATGTGCATTCCATTTATGATATTTAAGTAATTAATCTCAAATGTGAGGCTTAAACAGAATTGAGCACTGCCCTGCTAGAGTTAATTGTATCTAGAGTCTAGTAAAAATAAAAGATGCTAGGAGCCAAAATATAAAACAGATATTAGATGAAAGTGCTATAGAGAAAAGAAAATGTCTAGCTCTCTGGACATAAAAAATGGTACCTCCATAAAGCCCTTCAGGATCCATGCCAGGCTGGTCAGAGAGTGTTATGCTTCCTATAATGAGACAATGAAGAGAACCATAAATGTGAGAAGTGTACATCTGCTGAGACCTATGCTTTGCATTTTGTAAAGAAAATAACATTTGGATGACTTCTGAACTATTTGTTGATCCATCAGAAAAGATCACGATATCATTTCCAAGAAGTCAGTATAAACCTCATGACACAGCTCGTCTCTTATTCAAAACTACTTGCAGTGAAAAAGCAAACGGATTTAACTAGGGCTCTCGAAATGAGATGTTCCCGAAAGAAGGATGTCAACAAGAGGACAGGACTAGGAAAATCTAGGCCATCGCTTCCATAGAGAAATATAAAGTAAACAACAATATACAGACCAAAGTATCTTGATAAGTACTCCAAAAACAAAGAGTTACAACAACAAGGTGAACCTCCTCAGGAAAGGTTCCACTAAAGATGATAGGAAAGTCCGTGGCATTTTGTCTTTCGCTTGCGTAACCACCTTCCCAGCAGAGTGAACCATGATCAGGAGGTAGCCTCCTAAATTCTCACTAAAAGATAACAAGGCATATGAAGATACAGGCATACGTGGCCCATTCAAGGGAATCACAAAAATATCCGGTAACTCACCATGAAAACTACATGCATAAGTCTTACTTGACAAAGAGTTCACAGCTATCATCTTAAATGCTGGATGAGCTAAAGAGGGAACGCTTTAGGTTAAAATAAATCAGGGCACCAGAATTCCTAGTGCTGCTTGCCAAGTTACGCCCTTGCCTGTCCACTGGATCAGTTGGCAAGTGGCAGCATCACAGCCAGGGGGCCCCCTTTCAAAAGCTCTCCTGAAATGAAAGAGGGAGAGAGGAAGCCTCAGCACCTTGCCCCTTGGGCCTGGGATCTGTCATCTGTGGCGGCATTGACACCTGTCTCTGTATCCCTTGTGGCCTCACACCACTTGCCCTACCTATGTTTGGCCAGACCAGTTTCATATCAGGAAAGCCTTTGGCGCCTCCAGGAAGACTTCTCTCAGCCCAGACTTGGAAAACATGCAACTCCTGTTGGGCGGGAGGCTTTGGACTCCCTGCTGCAAGAAATAAAAGGATACTGCTCACCATTGTCCTAGATCAGAGATACCTGCTTGAGTGCTCAGTCGCCAAGTTGTGTCTGACTCTTTGTGATCCAATGGACAGTAGCCTGGGTGTTCCAGAACCAATAAAGCACACTTCCTGCGGACGTGTGAGAGTCTGGGTGGGACAGTCATGCAAATTAACTTGCCAGAGGTGACAGTTCAGTTATGCAAAATGCTGTGATGGAGAAAAGTCCCTGGCGTGTTTCTGTGCACAGCAGAGAGGGGATAGGTGACCAAGGGCGGGGGTGATCTTGGAGCAAGAAAGGGTTCCTTACAGAGGTAGGAATGTCAAAGACTAGAAGGACAAGTGCAAGATCAAAATGGGAAATAGCGGTTTCAGAGGAGAGCTGTAAGTGCAAAGGCCTTGAGACAGGGCAGGACTGAAAGTGTGTGTGTGTGTGTGTGTGTGTGTGTGTGTGTGTGTGTGTGTGTGAATGGGGAGGGTGACTGAAGGCAAATTTGAGACATGCTGTAGAGAGAGATGAGGCTGTAGGAGAAAAACAGAGTTCAGATGTTCAGGTGGAAGGTCTGGGCGATGAGAGACAAAAACCTGGATGAAAAGGGGCTCTTCCCAAATCATCTCATTTGGGGTATGGGGTATCCAGAACGAAGTCTCCACTTCACTGGTCTGGAATGTGTCTTGAGCTGCTGTCCTGTACAGATGTCCATCCTGTACAACTGAGGCCCTCTCAATGCACCATCTCTAGGGAATAATGGGAATGTCAAGGTGATTCCCACCTCAGCTGCTCCACAGAAGCCAGTGACCAGGGACTTTCCTCTGTGGCCTGAGGGAGCCAGAGACCAGTGCATAGTCAGAGTGTTGATATGAGTTTACCCCGACTGCAACAAGGAAAGCATAAGGAAGTTTTGCATGTTGAGTAGACACGACATCAGGGAAAAGAGGCAGAATTGCAAAGACAGGACCTTGAAAACGGGCAACTGAGAAAAAAGAATGGAATGAGGGAAGGAGGGAGAAATGAGAATGTTTGTCCCTTTGTATCCCTTGATATTGCTTCAGAATTGCATCCAACTGGGCCTGCCTCCCTCACATCAGAAGTTTTATAAAAGTATCTGTTCAGATAAGCCTCCCTTCCTGGAGAACAAATGCTTTTGTACTACTTGATAAGGAAATACTTTTCCCTGGATTGGTTTTTTGCATACTGGAGCCTCCAGGATGACTGGGCAGCTTCTGCGAGGTGGGTGCAGGGTCTCAAATCAACTACGTTAATACTCACGGCTGCCGTTCACTGAGGGCCTAGTATGTATCAGACATCCTGTCACGTGAGTTACAAATAAACTGGCAGTTATCTTTCCAACAGTCTTGTAAGTTGAGTGTCAGTTAAGTGTTACAGAAGAGCAAAACTGAGCCAGAGCCTTCAAGTGATTTGCCCAAGGTGACACAGATGATTTAGTGCCAAAGTGGGACAAGTCCCCAAGGTGTGGGCACATCCTTCACCACGCTGGCCCCTGAGAAGCTCCCCCAGGCTGGGTCAGGCCTCTGTCTCCTGCCCCCAGCCCCTAGAGGTTCCTGCTCTCTTCATTATTACTACTGCATAACAAGTTACCCCCAAACGTGGTGGCCTAAAATGATACCGTTATTTTCTCCAGCATTTGTGCAGCAGGGACCTAGGTATGATTTAACCAGGCCTCCTTTTTCTATCTCTCACAAGGCCATGATCAAGGTGTTAGTTCAACTGTGGTCTCGTCTGAGGGTGTGACTGGGGGAGGGTCGACTTCCAAGCTCACTCATGTGGCTATTGGTAGGATCCAGGTCCTTGTGCGTTATTGGACTGGGGGCCTCAGCTCCGCTCTGGTCTGTCGTTGGATGGAGACTATCATCAGATCCTTGCTACATGGCCCTCTCCATCAGAGCAAGAATGCAAAATGCAAACTGAACCAGAGAGAGGGAGAGGGAGAATGAGGGCCAACAAGACAGAAGTCACAGTCTTGGTATAATCTAAGCTCAGAAATGACATGTCATCACTTTTGCCAAATTCTGTTGATTAGAAGCAAGTTACTAAGTCCAGTCCACACTCAAAGGGAAGGATTATACAGGGGCAGGAGTGCCAGGATGCAAAGGTCTGCAAAGCCATTTTAGAAGGCTGTCTACCACGCTTGCTCTCTGTATCCGCCTCAGTATAGTGAGCCCCTGCAGGTATCAGTGGCTTTGATGTGGAAAATGGTTGATGGGTCACCTTGGAGAGTGCTGTGTGGTCTGGTGATCCTAGCCGGCTCCCAGTAGACCCATTGGATGAGTCTCACCAGGACTCAGTTCTGCATAGTCTTGCCTTCCTCCCCATCCCCATCAGTCGTACCTAGTCACTGAGTCCGGGGGCGGGGTGACAGCAGCTGACAAGGGACCAGCCCTCTGTGTGAATGGAACGCTCCTATCCCTTGAGCAAGGCTGGGACTCAGGGTGGTGCTCTTGGCCTCTCTTGGTAAAACACATGAAGAGCTCAGCTCTATCACTGAGACAGGGCCCACTTCAAGAGAAGAAATTTATAGATGGGAGAGGGCTGAGTGCTGAGTTATCTGGAAAAACTGCTGAGATGTTCTTGTTCTTGCCCTCTGAGTTCGGATTCAGGGTTGTAGAATCCTCCAAGTTCCCCAGGAGGCATCAGGGCACCCTTTCCAAGGCGATATGGAGTCACCCATAGAGGAGGCAGAACGGCTGTGAGCTGCATAAAGACATAGGGTTATTCAAATGCCCGGGAGGGGGACCTACTTCAGGGAGGACATGAGTGAGTATAAGTCAGGGATGTGTGATCAAGATATTTAATTCAGAAATAGAGAGAGTTGTAAAGCACTTATGGCAAAGTGTTATTAAATAGGGGTGGTAGCTGTTGTACTAGTCTCTCTGTTTTTCTGCAGATTTGAAATATTATAATAGAAAATACTCCCAAAGGTGGAAAACAGCTGAGGAGAAACTGTCAGAGCCCCTGCATCCCACATTTCCTCGATGTGGCTCAGAGCCAAGCACAGCAAGTCGAAGGGGCCTGGAGGACTTGGGAGTTTCCAAGCAAACAAATGGTTCTCTTAGGCCATGGGAGTATGGAAGCTTTAGGGCTGGACTTCCCTAGCAGAAACTAAGCCAGGAGCAGAACAGTCCCAGAAGAGCCCAGGCTCTTGTCAGTTCTGGGAAGCACTCACCAACACAGCTCTTCCCCTACGGCTGTTTTCCTGCAATACATACCAAGAGCAGCTTACAAAAGGACATGGCATCATATTATGTGATCAACAACCTGAGGTTACAGATGAGATCATGTGCGGGAGGGATTCTTCCTACGGGTGGGGTGGGGGTCTTTGGGATCAGTGGCTCTAATGTCTCTAAAAGAGTTGAGTTCTGTGACATCTTCTATCCTTTTGTCCCAGCCACCCTGCCCATTTACTCATGATCCTTGTGGTCCCACCACGCCCCCACCCCCACCCCAANACACCGATGTGGAAAGGGACGATCAGTATCATGGAGCCGAAAGAATCAAGAGTGCTGCATTCATTGTAAGCCCAGGGACAGAGAAACTGGGAAGATGGGGCAAGTGGTAGCTTGATCACCATGCATGGGTCCGTGTCTCTGTGTCCTGAGGTCTCAGCTTCCCAGCGTCTGATATCCTCCCCTACAAAGGAAAGCAGAGTGACAGCTGAACCCTTGGGAACCCTGGGGGAAGTCAGGCCTGGTCTGGGGGCTCTCTGGGCCAGGCAGGAAGGGGGAGCATGTTGGCTTGGCTGTGAGCAGTGAGAGAGGCAGAGGCTGGCTCTGAGCCTCTCACCTGAAGGACTTGGTGAAACAGGCCAGGGCTCTCTGGAACTGGCTCCTCTAGCAGGCTGCCTAGGTGCACTTGTGCCCAGGTTTGGATGGATTCTCCATGGTGCTCACAAAACACATGAAGGGCTCAGTGCCTTTAGCTGAACCAGTCCTGTTCTAGAAAAGAGAGAAAAATCATCCTGGCCAGCGCTAACATTCATTCCTTCTTTCAGCAAGCGTTTGTTGAGGGCCTACTGTGTGCACACCAGGGTCACTTCTAGGCACTGTGGATACGACAGTGAGCTCTAGAGACCTCGATCCCAGTCTTCCTGGAGCTGAGGATCCGGGATGCTGGAGAAAACTCCCAGTCAGCAGGTTGGATGCCAGTGAAGTTCACATTTTCTGTGACGTGCAGGAGGCATGTCATGTCTGAAAGGCCTTATTGTCGGAGGCCAGAAGAGCTCTTCATCATTTTGCTGGGGGAAAGGGGCTAAGGGCCTGTCCCCTCCTTGAAATCCCCTCCCTGCCTCCCTGGCCTGGATTTCCACTACCCGACCCTGGAGAGAAGTACACTTTGTTCAAGCAGTGGCTACATTCTCCTGCACTCCTCCCAGTACAAAGATGCCTCATTGACTAATATCATTGTTTCCCTTTCTTCTCCCTCACTCCCCCTTTGCTCTGCTCTGCTAAATCTCTTCAGTCGTGTCCAACCCTGTGCGACCCCATAGGCGGCAGCTGACCAGGTTCCCCGATCCCTGGGATTCTCCAGGCAAGAACACTGGAGCGGGTTGCCATTTCCTTCTCCAATGTATGAAAGTGAAAAGTGAAAAGTGATAGTGAAGTCGCTCAGTGGTGTCTTACTCCTCATGACCCCATGGACTGCAGCCGACCAGGCTCCTCTGCCCGTGGGATTTTCCAGGCAAGAGTACTGGAGTGGGGTGCCTCCTCTTAAACCCACTCTAAACAGGCTTCCAGCCCCACCATTCCACTTTAACACAGATGCTTACATGCCTAATTGAGAGTGATGGCCCCCGTGTTTTTCGTTACTCTATACATGAATGTATAAGCCTGAAGACTTATAGAAAGACAAACTTGCACATTGTTTATTTTAATTCAAATCCAGGTAATTGTCGATCGTACTTCCCTTCACCAGACCCATCCTCGTATTGAGAAACTCAGTTTGTAACTGAGAAGGCACTGCCAAATCCCTGAAACTGCCCTTGAATTTGCAGAGTAGAGCCACACTTTGCTGGGGATGCACAATCAAACTCCAGATTTCTCTTCCCCGAGGTAGTGGAAGCCAAGGTAGGGCAGTTGAGGGAAGCACGGATCTAGAAACTGGTGTTTCTCAGGCTGCTTGTTCAGGTAAGGCTCAGGATCAGCCCTTGGGACCCTCGCAAGGTCCAGACCTTGAGGATGCCCAAGGGTGTGTCCAGGGCTTGAAATAGGTTTTGTAGAACACTGTGATGGGTCTTATGGCGGTGACACCTGAGCCCCTAGGGCTCTGGTCTAGGAGGCATCAGTTGTCCCAGTCTGTTTCTATTTCTCATCTGTGGCGGGAGGAAGAAGGAAAATGTGGACATGCATAGTAGGGCCAAGAGATTATGGTTGATCAGTCCCTGCTAAAGGGCTCTTCAAACAATCTGCACCAATTCACACACCCAACATCAGGGTATGTTACACTTTTGATATCATTAATTTTTTTTTTTCAGTTTGCAGTTTGAATAGTATAACCCCATTGTTATTTTGTTTCCATTATTTCTTGTGGTGTTGAGCTCCTATTTCTTTTATATTGACTTTTGTATTTCTGTAAACAACTTGTTCAGGTTCTCTGCAAACTTTCCTATTGTTATTTGTTTGTGGGTATGTGTTTCTTGAGTTGTTTCATCAGAGCTCCCTGTATAATGTAACTATGATTCTTTAGTGTGTTATAACTGAAGAGTGTGTTTACTCCCAGCCTCTCACTTCTCTTTCCATTTTGTTTCCTGTGTCTTCTCACATGGCTTTTCATTTGGGGTATACATACTGGCTGCTTTATTTAGTCCTCACCACAGCCATGCAGTGTTGGTAAGACTCACCCCAGTTGTCAATAACTGAAAACGAGTCCTTGAGAAGGTGCAGTGATTTGCTCCCTGATGCCAACCTGAGATCCTCACCGACGTGTGTGCAAGCATCAAAAGCTGTGTAATGAGTTGGGCCCATGACAGGTTGTCAGCCAACACTAAAGCCCCTTCACATCTGCCTCCTCCTCCCAGACATAGAAGGAATAAAGCAGATAGCAAAACTAGAGCCTCTTACCCGTAGAGGAGCATGCCTACTTTTTAACCTCCGAGACAGGGTATATCTCAGAATGGGACATGATAACAGGCCCGCTGAACAGAAGGAGATATGGGGGCCAGGACCAGACCCATCCCCGACTGTGACTTTGGCTAAGTAACTGATTCTCTCCTGGTCACTCCTCTAAAACCAAAATGATAGTTCTGGCCCTCATTTCACAGAGTTGGGCTGGGGGGAGATCTCTGACCTTAGCTGGGTTGAAAGGGAAGGAGATGTGTTATATGTCCAGCAATCGTTTCGGCAGCCCATAGCTCTCCTCGTTGCAAGCTCTCAGCTGTTGCATGTTTTCGAGTTGTTCACGTAGATGGCTTCTGGGACAGGTTGGGGGCGGGAATGGGGGTACAAATGAGATCCAAAGCCTGCCCAAAGTGCCTGACCCCAAAGAAACTGCTCTGTGGGCTCTGGGCCTGGCTCAACACCTGCTGCTCTGTGGAAAGGGCATGCCACTGAATGCTCACAGCCTCTCTGTGAGACAGAAGCCGTTGTCCCAGGAAGTCCCTAGACTCATCCTTCCACCTCCCCAGCCCAAAGTCCCTCTCAACCCTCCAGGGATGTTGTGGATACTGACGAGGTAAATCCAACAGCACTGGGAGGTATTAGAAAGCGCCAAGAGTGGTACAAGTCCAACCCAGTTCAGTCAAAGGCAGAAGAAACGGAGCTGCTTTTAGTCCATTGCAGTGGATGGTAACTGTTGCAACTCTTCATTATTAAATGCCCACTGGTGATCATGTGCCTGGTAGTGTTACCGCTGAGTTTGAACCCTACCTTCACACCATACACCAAAACATAACACACTTATTATGTGCATTATCATGTATGTAGACAAATAAGGGAGTGAAGCAGCATATGTATCCACTCCCAAGTGGCATGGAATTTGGTTGATTTCCTCTGTCGTTGCAAGCCTATTTAAGGTAGCTTTCCACCATCCCATCAGCTCTGTGAATTTTAGTAAGAGTCTAAGTCTAGACCTGACGTCTTCAGCCTCTCACTTGAGATCCCTAGCTTTGGTGAATGGCAACCCCAGGCCACAGGTCACTCAAGCTGGAGACCTGGGTATCAGCCTTGGGCCCTCTTTGTCCCTCCACTCTGGTCCCCCTAAGACTATCTGTCCTGTGTAAAACATATCTCAGATCGTGTCACTTCCCTCCACTCCCTTGTCCACTACTTTCAGCACACATTTAAAAACCAACAAGTGAGCAGGGGCAACTTCTCTGTCTGCCAGTCCTTTGTCTGTGGTTGAGACCAGGAGTGTCTGAGGATGGGCGGTGAAGAACAAAATCGACTGGCAGGGGTGTGGATATAAGCAAATCCCACCTTGGCCCCCACCGGCAGGATGTCAGTACATTTCCTCACACCGGAGTCACGGAAAAAGAGAGTCCCTCTTTATGCTTGGCGCAGGGAAGATGGGCCAGCCTTTTGTGGTTGTGGTCCTCAAGAGTGTGCTCTCAGGGAGGTGGGAGGGGGCTTCAGGATGGAGGGGAGACATGTAAACCTGTGGCCAACTCATGTTGGTGTATGGCAAAAAACCATCACAATATACTGAAGTAATTATCCTCCAATGAAAGTAAATTAATTTTTTTCAAAAGGAGAAAGAGTGTGCTCTCCGCTGAATGACTGAACTCCCTGCCTTGGGAAACCGAGGACTGCACACTGGGGAGTCTCAGTGAGATGCAGCTTTCCCCATACTGTAAGAAAACGGAAGATTAAATGATTTGATGGGGGCCTCAAAGAGGTCCACCCTCTTATTATTCTGTGCTTGAAAGGCCCACCATTAGAGTCCAAATTTTGCATGAGATCTGTGGTTTTCAGAGCGCTGTGAGGTGTGCCTCAGAGGTCTGTGGAACTGCCTCAGGGAGCAACAGGTAAAGGGTACAGCAGATGTTGTTTCTCTTTCCATTGGATTACCACCGTCATTCTCTTAACACAAATAATCCCCCAGTGTGCTGTGGTGTGGTGTGGTATGGTACGAGATTGGACCTTGAGTAGTGGCAACTATCTCCAGGTGATCCAGTCACCTAGGAATGCTGACCCGCTAGGGTTTTAGCTTTTGTGGGTGTAGGACTGCAAGTACAGAATCGCTGTCCCTAAGAGGATGAACCGTGATACAGAGCAGACTGGCAACCCAGGGCTCCAAGCTGGGGACAGTGGCACCTAGACTGCATTGCTGTGACGGAAGGGCCTTTGCCCCAGATCAGCCAGGGACAGAATTCTGACTCTGCCCCTTGCTGGTGATGTGATCTCAGAATGGAGTTCACACAACTCCCCTTGTTTTGGAAGACCGGAGAATAAACTGAATACCTAGGAAGCCCCTGTAACACAGCAGGCTGTGTAACGTCTGGCGGAACTGAAGAAGAATGTTGCCCCCTTCCTAAGGTAGACCAGCATTCACTGGGATATAGCACCAGAGGGAAAGAGGGTGGATGGGGAGAAAAAAAGAAGAAACAGAAAAAACTCAAATAAACCATGCTTAATCTCGTGCTCACTCATAGGCTCCAACGGTCATCTGTTCACCATAAGAGCCAGGAGATCCTGCTGAGCCCACACTGTCTCTTGAGGAACCGCCCACTTTCTTCACCGACCTGAGCTATCCCGAGGGTTCAGGGATTGTGTCATGATGCATTTGGGGCTCAGAGGGATGAATGCAAAGGAGGAGAGCTCAGAACTTGAGCTCAGTCATGTTTCAGAGACAAAGATGGAAAACTGATGACCCACACCTCTCCCTAATGCTGACCTGTCTGTCCACTTCCTCCACGCAGTTGTGCTGTGTGTTCTGACAGTTCATCGGACTGTTCAAGGGGTAACGGGGCCCCTCTTGAGATGCACAAGTTCACTCATTCCTAGTCATGGCTGACAGGAGGAAGAGGTGTATTTGATGCTTTCCAGTTGATTCAGAGCCCTCCACAAACAGAGAAGGACCAACCAGAAGCCTTAAGGATGCACACAGCTAGGAGAACATGACTTCGTGAAAATCCAGGCAAACATTTCTTTAAGTGCCAAGCCCAAACGGGAGGAAGGACTTGCCCAAGGTCTTGCAAGAGAGATCATGGTCCTTCCAGGTAGGGAGAACAGGGATGCTAATGGGGAGGCATATGGGGCAACAGCCTGTGAGTCTGGGGCCAGCAGAGGAAACGATCTCCTGCTGTGAGGCTGCAGAATCCAAAGGCCTGTACCAAGTGGGAGGCAGGTAGGGCCACATGGTGCATCAAAGCCAGGAGGGGCTGAGAGGGGTGATGGCAGCCTGAGGTAAAATCAACAGCAGAGGCGTTCCTTTCAGGAGATGATGTATATAGTGTTGTATATGGGTGTCAGTCGGTGTCTGGCCAGTAGTCGGCAGATGGTTCCGGGCCTAGAGAGCTTGGAAAATGTTAGGGTCAGCTTCGAGAAACCCAGCCAGGGTGGGGTTGTGCCAAGGGTGAGGAAGAGAGGTGAGGACTCCTTGGTGCCACATCCTGCTATATAAAATCTCATCTCTGTTGCTTGGGTTTCAAGTGGGGCTGCTGAGCCCTGCCCCATGTTTACCCACCAGATCTCTCCATATAATTCCTTGTTTCCACAAATATTCACAGCTTAAACACACACACACACACACACACACACGGACACAGACACAGACACACACTGTAAGCCTCAGTGGTGTCCAGTGACTGACGTGAGAAGTAACAGCAGCTACAAAGGAGCAAAAGCCCAGCAGGCTCCCCAGACCCTGGGAGTTGGAGCTTCTCACGTCTTTTGGACAGGATAGAGCCTCAGGATATGAGATCTCAGCTCCTTTGGGAGAAGCAGTGATGTGGAACTGAGCACCCCCATGAGTTAGGGCCCAGCCCAGGAGAACAGAGCCATGTGGGGAAAGGGGTGGATCCTAGGCCACCAGGAATAGCTGCTGAGCTACTAGGCCTAAAGCCAACCAATCACACTATGATTCTCTGCCTGTGGGTTCCATCTTTGCTGCCCCCCAGGGATGTAGGAAAAGGGCTGTACAACAGCTATCTATCAGACTCCCGAATGTTGTTTCCTACCAGAGCCTTATACCACCTGGGATTCATTAGTGCTCAAAGGCATTGGACCTCTAAACAACTAAAGGACAGTTACTTCACATAGCAGGTGCTGTTCAAGCACTTTCCCCCCCCAACTCCTGGCCTTGAATAGGGGACTACGTGAGTTAAGAGAAAAGAACATTTGGCGTGTGCCCGTTATCCTCTTTGATACTGAAGAGCTCGTCCTATATGTTTATCTGCTGCCTGGTGGTTTTTGGTGTTGCAACACCTAACAGGGCCTTCATATGTTGTTGGGTTGCTGCTGCTGCTGCTGCTAAGTCGCTTCAGTCGTGTCCAACTCTGTGCGACCCCATAGACGGCAGCCCACCAGACTTCCCCGCCCCTGGGATTCTCCAGGCAAGAACACTGGAGTGGGTTGCCATTTCCTTCTCCAATGCATGACAGTGAAAAGTGAAAGTGAAGTCGCTCAGTCGTGCCCGACTCTTAGCGACCCCATGGACTGCAGCCCACCAGGCTCCTCTGTCTGTGGATTTTCCAGGCAAGAGTACTGGAGCGGGGTGCCATTGTTTCTCCGTGTTGTTGGGTTAAAAGGGACAAATATGTTCCAACCCCTGGGACAGACTTGCCCTACTGATATTATGTTGCAATACGTATCAAGGTCACCTTAGGAAGGAAAAGAAAAAAAAAACCCTCATCACATGAAAATGAATAATCTACAGTTAGGGATGAAGTTGCCTGTTGGATGGTCTGTCTTGTGGTGGAGTGGGTGTGCTTGGTAGCTGACTCTATGTGTGTGGGGCTAAGAGGTTTTCCTTGGATCTAGAGATTTTTTTCACCTGTACCTCCCCCATCCCCTTCCATATAACCACTGTGCAGTTGTTCTCAGACATGAAGACTCCCTGTGGTGTCAAGAGAAGAGAGATGTTATTCCTCTCTTATTCCTGGCTTAGTCCTTCCCCATGAGGGTCAGAGCTCTCTGCTGTGGAAAATTCACTCTGTGGGCTGAAGTCTATTGCAGCCATGTCCGAGGAACCAGTGGCACTGCCCCAAGAAGGAGCTAGTACAGCCTTAAAGGGCTAAGTGGGATGCTGTCTCCCACCCTTCACCACCCCACCACCACCACTGACAACCCCCAATCCACCTGAGGCTGGAGCCAGTGTTGAAAGCTTCATAGTTGTAAAGATGAAGTGAAAACAGTCCAGTGTGCCAGTATTTATGTCAGGCCCAGTGACCGAGAAACTGGGGAAAGTAGGGACAGGTGGCAGCCCAGGGAGCTCGGTCACCGTTCATGGGTCTGTGTCTGTGGGTCCTGAGGTCTCAGCTTCCCAGTGTCTGATATCCTCCCCTACAAGGGAAAGCAGAGTGACAGTTGAACCCTTGGGAACCCTGGGGGAAGGCAGGCCTGGCCTGGGGGCTCTCTAGGTCAAGCAGGAAGGGGCAGCATGTTGGCTTGGCTGTGAGCAGCAAGAGAGGCAGAGGCTGGCTCTGAGCCTCTCACCTGAAGGACTTGGTGAAACAGGCCAGGGCTCTCTGGAACTGGCTCCTCCAACACCCTTGGGGACCAGCAGGCTCCCTGAGCAAGCTTGTGCCACTGGATGGGTTCTATATGGTGTCAGACAAAACCACAAATTCCTCAGTGTCTTTAAGCTGGCTCTTCGTGTTCCGTAGGAAAAGAGGCAGAGAGACAGAGAGGGCGAGAGAGAACGGCCTCATCCTAATCTCCCTGCCTTCCCTGATATTCATTACCTCATGCGACAAGTAGCATGTGCACTGCAACACTGTTCCGGATGCTGGGGATACAACAGTGACCTCTACAGACCACATTCCAGCCCCAGGGGCTGACATTCCATGACACCAGAGGGAAAGCAGACTTGCCAGGCCAGGAGGTGGAAGGAAGGGAATGAAGAGCCTGCTTCTAGGAAGGTGTGATGTGTGTGTGTAGTGACCAACGAACGGGACTTCTTTGGAGAGACCAGCTAAGCTCTTGACTCTGCTGTGTGCTAAGAGGCTGAGGAGCTGGCTCCTCCACATCCTTCCAGTCCCTCTGGCCCCGCCCTGTCTTTCCTCCCTCCTGCAACCCAGTGCAATGTGCTCAAGCAGTGGATACATTTCTGGTATGTGACATCCCTTCTCTTGTTGTGTGTTTTACTCCCACCCTTCCCTTCTCTCTGTCTCTCTTTTTCTTCTTTCCACTGAACCTCCCAGCAAGCTCAAGCCAGGTTTCTGATCGCTGAAGAAAAAAAGCAGATGGTGAGTTGTCATTTGGTGGGGATGTGATAGACAGGGGTGTGTATGCGGACCCTCCCCACATTTAGATTCATAGGACTGTGAACCTAAAAGCCCCAGGGAGGTATATGGGTCTAAATGGGTTATCAAAGAAAGGAGGGTAAACTTGGTGATGGCATCCACAGCCCAAATCAAGAGCAGAGTTTTTCCTCTCGGGTGGCGGGGGTGGGGGCGGGTTATGTGAGATGCCATGTCTGTGAGACAGTCAGCTTCTGGTGGGTAGTGGACAGGTGATTTGGGGCCTGGTGGGTGGGGGCAGGTCTTAGAAAATGTGAGGGACAGAGGGGAAGGGGAAGGGCCTGGCCTGGACTAAGCTGAATGCGGAACAACTGAGGTGAGAGCTCCTTGTTACCTAGTCCTATGTTATATGAGATTCTGTCATTGACGCTTGGATTTTAAGAGAAGCTGCCTAGTTGTGGCCCCCGTTTATCACCTAGAACTATGAGGCTCTGCTCCACTGACTTCAAGGGAGCCCCCTGCAAACAGTAACTGGAAGGAAAAGAGGATGTCGGTGGCCTAAGAGTCTTTATCTGGTTTTTGAGACAATGGTGTTGCTTAGGAAGACATCTTTTATACACATGTGAGGATACAGGACTGATTGATTGTCTCCAGGAGCCTGCCACAGGTCATGGTCTGAGGTTATGGAAATGGATGAGGTTCTATTACTGCTCCAAGTCATTCAGTGGGAGAGAAGCCAAACAAACAAACAAAAAAAAAAACAAGCAAAAACGCAGAAAACTCAGGATGATAACAATAGAGGGAGATGGCTATGAGAAGATGGAGGAGGGGCAGCCACCAGCCTTGAGAGTTGGAATGGAGTCTTAGAGATTTCCCAGAGAAGGCATGCCTGAAATGAGTGAACAAAGAAGTTGGCCAGGAAATAGAGAAAGGGGAGAGCTTTGCAAGCAGTCGCCCGAGACAATAAAGTGCAGATTTTGCAACTGAAAATAAGCAGACTCAGGTTTCTCTTCTAGAGTTTCAGTAGAAGGTCAGTCATGTGGCTTAAGAATAGGGGTAAAAAGTGGTGCCACACAGAGATACAGAGCCCTGGCGTTTGAGAAGCAAAAGATTTTGAGTATTGTTAACTTTCATGATGGTCCGTTGATTATTTATCCTGTATGATTCAGTTTTTGAATGAATGTTCTACCTAAGATATCTTTGCCTAACCTCATGGCACAAAGGTTTTCTCCCATTATTTTCTTGTAGGTTTACAACTTACCCTTAGCTCTGTTATTTATGTTGAGGGTTTTTTGCATGCAGTGTGAGGTATTGACATTTATTGGTGGTTTCCATACGGAGATTCCCTTTCTCCAGCTCTATTAGTTCATTATCAGTTAATTTAATTATCTTAGCACCCTTTGTCACAAATCAACTGACCATATTTTTGTGTACATCTGTTTCTGGGCTTTCTATTTTATCCACTGATCCATACATCTAGTTTTATGGTAATACCACACTGTCACGACTACTACAGGTTCACATTAAGTCAGGGAATTTGGTACCGTTGGTCCTCCATCTTTGTTCTTTTCCACATGGCTTTGGCTATTCTATGTCCTTTGCATTTCCATATAAGTTTTAGAAATAACTTTTCATTCTAATTATGGTTATGGCAAATCGATAAATGAATTACTAAAGACTTGACATCTTAAACCTTCTGGCGTCTTCTGATCCACAAACATAGTATATATCTCCATTTAATTTGCATCTTCTTTCATTTTTCTCAGCAATATTTAATAGGTACCTGGACACGAGTCTTGCACATACTACATTAAGCTTCTTAATAGGCATTTCACTTATTTTAGTGCTATTGTAAGGGATATTTAATTTTCTTCCATCTCCAATCATTTGTTCCTGGTATGCTGAAATAGAGAGGACTTTTTCCCATTGAGTTTCTGTCCTGTAACCAGGCTAAATTGCATATCAGATCTGAGAGATGATTTTGTTTTCTGTAGACTACTAAGTAGTTGCTAAGTATTACAAAGTATGATCCCTTTGATGTATTGTTGGATTCAGTTTGTGCCTCTAGGTGTTCTTGACAAATGCCATCGGGGAAAAGGATTTCAAACCGGGTAAGCTCTGAGTCGGAGAAAGCCACCCAAGTGGGGTCTTCTAGGGAACTACCAGACAGGACAAATAATGACCTGGGAACGTTATCTGGGAACAAGGCTCTGCCGGAGGCCTGTCCCATTTCTGCTCCCTCTGGTGGCTGTCAGGCTTCCGGTTTTCACCGTGATTGCAGGCTGTTAGCATTCAAAGCGGAGCTTCCCTTGTGGCTCAGCTGGTAAAGAATCCGCCTGCAATGCAGGAGACCTGGGTTCGATCCCTGGCTTGGGAAGATTCCCTGGAGAAGGGAAAGGCTACCCACTCCAGTATTCTGGCCTTGAGAATTCCATGGACTATACAGTCCACAGGGTTGCAAAGAGTCGGACATGCCTGGGCGACTTTCGCTTTCAGCATTCAAAGCTACCACAGGGTTGGATAGAGCGGCATGAGAACAGGACTACTTCAGATGCCACCTAGCTCACTCTTCCTACTGAGCTTAGGCAGTTTTTCTAGAATAAACATACCTGAGGTTGTTGCATACTTTTGGTGAACTTTTAGAGTTCTGCCAACATTGATTCTGAACCTCTTTTCCAGTTTTCTCATTGCTTTAAGAGAGGAGAGACTTGTCAGCAGTCCTCTGACATTTTGGTTGACTTCCCTGTACACTCTTTCACTGTGCTTGCCTATCAGCGTGTTTGCTGCTGTGCAGTACACTGCTTGTACTTGCGTGTCTCTCAAGAAATAACTTTTCAGGCCGCCAACCATGTGAAAGGCTCCACAACAGAAGGTCAAAGCAAAGATGTATAAGACACCATCTTTGATTTCAAAGCTGTCACTCTCAAACAGATTCCATTTAAATGGAACATTTGAAGCATAATGATTGCCAAGCCTATGTCTGATCACCAAATTATATCCTAGTTCAGTTGAACGGGGATTCTTTTTGGCCAACATGCCTTAACTATAACCAGGCTTTCACCTAGGTATTTGACAGCAAGCCTGACTAATATCTCTGGTCACTGTTAATTTCACCCCTAGTCACTTCAGGAAGCTGAGAGCTTCAAGGGGAAAAGAGTGCAGATGGGGAGGGGAGTGGCTGCCGCTATTACCCATATGAAGAGTTAGAAACAGAGATTCATTTGAACAACCAGTCTTGGTTTTCATAATTCCATAGCATCAAGTTAGTATTTTCCACTGAAATGGCTTGTTTTTAATATTGATGCAGCCCACTGCCCTTTTGGTTATTGATAAGAGTTTTGGGTGAAAAGTAGGAAGGACCCAAGAGACCACTCTCTTCACACCACGGTATGGAAATATAGCTCCGTTCTTCTCCTTTTCAGTCAGTCTCTGCATATCTGACGTGGTCATCGATCAAAGATCCTCAATGGCAGTCTAAAACCCCAGTTTACATGCAATCTGTGTGTCTGTAAAACCCTTTGAGCCATAGGAGGTGCCTGCTAATTTATTCACAGCCAGTTTGTTCAAGGCTTGATTTCTGAAGATATCCTGGTGCCTTTGATAAATATGTCTGGAAAGAACCGCCCCCCCCCCACACATGACAATATAATATTTAAGAGAGACAATTTTTAATTGGAAACTTGGCTCTGCCACTTCTTAGCTTTGGGCAAAGTACTTTGGGCAAAGTCTCTCTCAGCCTCAGAGTCCCAACTGACCAAACGGAGGAGAATAACAGGGGGGTTGCAGGGATTACACGTGGCAAAGTTTGTAAAGCATTTAGTTTACTATCTACACTAAATAGCAATTAGCTGATGCCCCCTCCTCCCACAAATGTTAGCTTTAATTACCATCGATCAACCTCTGAAATGCCTTGAACACACAAAATCTGTAAGAGAGAATCCATTTGTCTCATTTGGCCAGCCATGAGCTCCTCCTGCCATGCGTTTTCACAGATGAACAGTGGCCTGGAGAGAAAGAGAGAGAGAGAGAGAATCCCTTTGTTTAGGACTTTCCCTGTTATGCTTTGTGATGGTGGGTGACCACAAAATTTTCATCTCTCCTAAAATTAGTGGAGAGGGGGCTTCTCCACTAAAGCCCCTAATACAGCTCAGTTGGTAAAGAATCGGCCTGCAGTGCGGGAGACCCTGGTTTGAGTCCCGGGTCGGGAAGATCCCTTGGAGAAGGGATAGGTTACCCACTTCAGTGTTCTTGCGCTTCCCTTGTGGCTCAGCTGGTAAAGAATCTGCCCGCGATGCGGGAGACCTGGGTTCGATCCCTGGGCTGGGACGACCCCCTGGAGAAGGGAAAGGCTACCCACTCCAGTACTCGGGCCTGGAGAATTCCATAGTCCATGGGGTCGCAAAGAGTCGGACACGACCTGGAGACTCTCACTAAAATTAGTGAGTTTACCGAGTGACCAATTTGCCACATTTACTGGATTTCTCGATTGTCACGTTAGCAACCTTTACGGGAATAGCTGGGCTTCCCAGGTGGTGTTAGTGGTAAAGAACCTGCCTGCCAATGCAGGACACATAAGAGACATGGGTTCAATCCCCAGGTGGAGAAGATCCCCCGTGGGAGGGCGTGGCAACCCACTGCAGTATTCTTGCCTGGAGAATCCCATGGACAAAGGAGCCTGGTGAGCCACAAGTCTATAGGGTCATGAAGAGTCAGACGCGACTGCAGTGACTTAGCACACATGCACAGAAAGAACCATTTTTATTGTCAAGATGAATAATATGTTTCTGAATATTAACTCAACAAAGTAGATATACCTTAGACATTTGGAAAAATACCCCAAATTAGGGACCGAAAACTTTCCCCATGAAAGTATCATTCTAACCCAAAATTTGGGTTTTACCTATGATGAAACCGTTTTAATTATTCCTGATTTACCTGGGGATATTCTGAACGTTATTTTCTATCTTTTCAAGCCACATGGATTTTGTGTGTGTGCGTGTGTGTGTGTGTGTGTGTTTGTGTGTGTGTGTGCACGTATTTTCAAATGGATTATCAGATAGAACTGCTTGTTTCTTGCATTTATAATTTTTAATCAAAGAGGTATGTTAAACTCAAAAACTATATTTAATTTTAATTGTAAACACTGTTATTTTAAGTTGGACTAAAATTAATTAACTTGAATTGAAATTGAATTTTAAACTTGAACATGAGCTAAAAGTCAAAATTGATAATTAAGTTCATATGGACAACTCTGCTTCTGGGAAGACAGAATGGATGAACGTTTCCTATTCTTCCCACCAAGTACAATGTGGGGAGGAGAAGATGGATCAACTAAGGATCTCAGAACCTGAGA
>SJYQ01096273.1:48722-60306 GCA_006410935.1 Redunca redunca
ACTCCACACCCCACACCCCACCCTTCCTTGGCTGAAGTCCTGTGAGATGATCGCTTGCTCCAGACTCCTGACCCCTGGCCTCTGGCCGCTGGGGCAGGGCTTATGTCCCCCCACCCCCACCCCCGCCCACCTCATGATTCTGAGGTGGGGGTGACAGGGAGCGGTTGGGTAACCTGAGAGGAGGGAGGTGGCGAACTCTGGGTTTGGGAGGAGGGGAAGCTGTGCTCAAGCATAATTGTTGGAGTTGCTGGAGAGGAGCATGGAAGATTGTCGGGAGGCTGTGGAGGGAATGCATGGGTTTGCATGAAAGCAGAGAGGGTGTGCTGCTGCAAGAGAACAATTAGTGCAGCGAGGAGTTGGCTGTTGACTAGATCAGGGTCTGGCGTTCAATAGGGGACTCAACAAACATCTACTTGGTAAGTCGATGAGGGGATGAATGAAAGTAATCATTGAAAGAAGGGCTTGAGATCCAGCAGGAGGGTAGGATTTCATGATATGATTTCAGGGTGCCACTTTAAAGAGGAAGCAAGAGAATAATCAAAATTTTGATAGAGTGCAAGAAGAAATTGGAATGGAAGATGAGGGGAAAATTGAATGTAGGGCATATATGAGACCAATAATAGAATTGAGTGCAGGACATAAGAATCATGAGTAGGGAGTGGATGAATGCAGGAGGTGAGGAAGACAATTGTGGAGAGGGATGCCAGGAATACTAGTTGGGCACAGCAGAGTACAGGATGATAAACATGAGACAGGGAAGCAGTATTTGTTGAAGGAGGCACGAGAGTGCATGTGTATGCCTGAAGGGGTCAGGGGTCCATCTGAAGTGAAGGTGAGCAGGGGGAGTAATAATTGGGTTGGAAGTATACAGGACCCACACCCAGAGTTTCCTGGAACTGGCCTATATGTGAGTGGGGCTTCCTGGGAAGGAGGCTACATGAGCAAGAAGGGAGGGTGCAATCTCATTTCAGCAGTGAGCTGGATGGAGAAGAATCCAGCCACCTCAGATGGGGTTTTCCAGGGGCAGAGGAAGCACGTAGAGGGTAGGGGATCATGTGGCCACCCTGACCTCCACTCTTTGCCCTAGAGCCATGGATCCCAATGAAACGCCTGCTATGCCCTGCTGCCTCCCCGACTCCACCACTGGACTTGAGACCAGAGCCCCATGTGGGATTGAACTTGACCCCAGAATATCTCTACGTCGCTGTGCCCGCTGCCACAACCATGGCATCACTGACCAAATCAAGGACGAGGAGCACGTCTGCCTCTTCCAGGCCTGCGAGTGTCACAAGTGTGTTCTCCTCTCGTGAGTATGGCATCTGACAAGGGGAGGGGAGTAGGCCTCCTCTAAAGGTGACTGACTTTAGACCCACAACCCTCCCACTTTAGGGAACACTACAGCATCTTGCCTGCTGAACGTGACTTGAAGACGGAGCAGGGGCCATACCCAAGGAGGCGCCTGACTCGAGGACGGATAAGGAGCGGGACGACCTCTCCCAGAGCTCACAGCCGTGTCAAGAAGTTGGGCACTCGAGCAAGAGTCCGCAGTGAGTGTCTCTGGCCAGGGAGGCAGTTGGAGTTTCGGGCGTAGGGAGCATGCGTAGTTCTGTCACCCGTCGTACCACCCAGTTTCTGTGTGGCTGTACTCCTTGGGAAAGTTACTCTTCAGGCCTTAGCTTCTCCAACTATAAAAATGCCATCAGTATTATCTACCAAGTGTCGGTGGGAAGGAGAGATCTGGGAAATCAAAAAGGGCCTAGAGTGGGACAGGTTGGGGGTGAGGTAGAGTGGGATGGGATCAGAGGGTAAGGCTCACCTAAGCTGTCCCCAGTGTCTCACAGTTGGGAAGGAGAACATCATGCCTCAGCTCGAGGCTCACCCCTGTGCAATCCCCGAGGAGGAGTCTGGGGCCAGTGTGGGAAGCTCTGACCTCAGCCGCTACGCAGAGCCCTTCCTGTGTCCTGAAGACCTGGGTACCATCTCTAACCCTACTACAACTTGCCATATGACCCCGAGGGAACACTACTTCTCTATGGGTCCTCAGTCCCAAAATGAAGAAGAGGACTAGGTGGTCTTGAAGGTCTTCTCAGCTCTGGCATTCTGGGCTCCTATCCTTGTCCCAAAATATGCCCACATCTCCTCTCCATGGCCGGCTTGGTTCCTGACTCCAACCTGCGCTCTCTGTTCCCGCAGACATTCTTCCAAAGTGCTCTGCTGTTCAGCCAAGTCTTGGACTCTTTGTCTCTGTCCTGGACTCCAGCACCCTTGAAGAAGCAACTAACAATTTCTCTTTTGAGGAAGTCATACAGATCCCCTGCCCTGCCCAGCAGGTGAGTAGAGTGAGAAAGACCGTGGGGCCACTTGTATATTGTGTTACTGAGTGTCCAAACCTTCTGCTTAAGGCTCTGGAGCTAGAAGGAGGAGATGGAGGCAGTACAGGGCAACTGGGGGCGGGGGGCGAGGTGGAAGAAGGGGAGGAGGAACAGGCATTTCAGACTTAGGGGCAAGGACAGGGCTCTCCCAGCTTTGCCATTCCCAATTTGTGAGACTTTGGACAAGTGACTTTACATCTCCGAGCCTCTGTTTCCTACCAGTGTGCTGAGAGGGGACAATATTCTGCACCTATAGAGAACTGCCGACTCATTGGAAAAGACCCTGATGCTGAGAAAGACTGAGGGCAGGAGAAGGGGGTGACAGAGGATGAGATGGCTGGATGGCATCACCGACTCAGTGGACATAAGCTTGAGCAAACTCGGGGAGATAGTGAAGGACGGGGAAGCCGGCCATGCTGCAGTCCACGGGGTCACAAAGAGTCAGACATGATTTAGCAACTGAACAACAACAACAACAGAGCATTGAAAAGAGGACCAGCACAAGGCCTGCCACATCGCAGGCCTTTGACGACTGGAGGCTGTTATTCCACATGAAACAAATAGATGGGATAGAAGCTTCTGCTGAGAAGGGGAGACATAATGGTGAGGGGCACCATCTTGCCCAGGCCAGAGTCTAATATCCATCAGAGAAAGTGTCCTGGAGATGAGTCAAGCTGGCCCTTCAAGCCCCTTGGGGACTGGGGGATACAGGGGCAAGAGCCAGTCCCTGCACAGGAACAGTGATCACGTCTCTCCAGGTGCCTTGCAGATTAAAATGCAGACACCTCTGATTTCCCATAATCTTTACTGTTGCTCCAGGAGGTTTAAAAAAGCTGAGAGGAATTAGTGTCTCTGGAAAGATACAGGGAAAAAAAAAAAAAAAAAGGAAAAGAAGACAGGCCAGGCAGGGGAAGCAACTTGTCTAAGCCACAACACCTAATGGCCATTCAGACTCCCACACGCAGATATTGTAAAACCTTGGCCCCCTCCCCACTGGTAGTACGTGCCTGCCGAAGGGATAAATCCCCTGGTCTCTCCTTTCCTTGTTGCTAGACACTCAACTCTGATCCTCCAGCCCCACGCCACCCTTAACCCCCTTCTACTGCAGCCACAGATTCTGGGGAGATTGTGGGGTCCAGAACCCTGGCAGGGGCCAAGCTTAGTGAAGGAGAAGAGCAGAAGGCCTCAGGGTAGCTGGGGACTGAAGAGGTATGGAGGGAGTGTGGGTTCCCAGCTCCCATTCTCTCACATCCTTTGTTTTCAGGCTCCCGAAGCTTCCAACCAGGCCTCGGTTTCTGCCTCCTCAGAGTGGCAGCGAAAACTAGAAGCAGCCGAGGCCCTGCTGACTCTGAGAGGATCTTCCTAGGCCCCTTCTGGCTCCATCTCTCTGCGGCAGCCCTGCGTTGCTCCAGGTAGCCTGGTCTTTGAAAGGAGAACAAGGGGTTGGGGACAGTTGGGAAATGGGAGGCTGTTGTGGTAAGCAGGGGCTAACTGGGAAGTCAGAGTTGGAGGGAGGTAGGGGGGTTGAACTTCTTTGGACCCAGGCTGCCAAGCTCCTCAGTCGGACTCTCGAAGTGGCAGTAGATGGTTGTCCAGAGAATCACTGAGCGTTTATTGAGCATTGTGCTCAAAAGCAAATGTTCACTGCCCCGATGTCAAGAAATAAGGAAACTGAGTCCCTGAGAATGGCAGGGACTTACCAAGGGCATGCAGCATAGCAAGTGGAAGAATCAGGTCTCCTGACTCCCAGTCCAGAGTTTTCTACCCAGACTCCTGCAGTCTGCTGTGATCTGGGGAGGACAGGTATAGGTGATAAGTGTCTAGTAGAGAAGGAGATCTAGTTCCTGCCTTCAGGGAGCTTCCAGTCTTGATGTGGAGCCTGGATGCCTCCACAAGTCATGTTTTGGAGCTGAATCTCAATGATGAGCTTGGAGAAGAAGGGCGGAGGAGAGCTAGACACTTGGGAAGGCTGAGGGGGAAGGCTGGGCGCTACCAGATCAAAATGGACTGTGATATGGAGTGTGAGTGAAGCAGGCAACCCTGGAGGAACTGCTAGAACATGATGGAAGAGATGAGCGGGGAGAGGCTACCAGTCACGGAGGCCTGCATGCCAGGCTTAAGAGGTTTGGCCAGCAACTGAGGGTGATGAGGGACCAAGGAATGTCTGAACTAGAGAGGAGTATGTTTGGAGACCCTAGGCTTGACAAAGAGAAATGTGGTTGCTGTGATGGAGGGGTTGGAGGAGGCAAGAATTGAGATGGGCAAATCAAGGAAGAGTTCTGTGCAATATAGTCCGAGGTGACACAGCTTTGACTGGGTGGAACAAAAAGAGGGGAGAGCTGGGAGGACAAATGGATGTGACGTGGCCCTGACCCTTTTTTTTGTGTGTGTGTTGACAGCTCCTGATGGAGATAAAGGACTTCAGCCTTCTAGCCCCTCTCTTTGACCCAGGCCAGCCAGCTCCATTTCTCTGCCTATTGGTCACCTGGGGTGCATCTCCCTCTTGAACTAGAAGCCCAGAAGTGGGGAACTCACTAGAATGCCGTCTATTTATGCATTTGCAAAATGCTTAGTGTCCAAAATTCTTACTGTATTTTTTTTTAAAGGCATTTAGGCTCTTTTATAAGCTTTTAGATGCTTTTTATTATATGGGACAATTCCTTGACTGAGGGTGGATATTCCTGTACCTCCATCCTTTACTCTCTTGGATCCTGGGGTCTTATAATGTCTCTTATGAAAACAGGGTTTTGCAATCTAAGCTGATCAGTCTCTAAGTAGGGTTCTGTGTGAGTTCATCTGCCAGAGGTTATTTTGATTCATGATTGCAAACTTACCAGCATGCTCATGTATTTATCCATGCATGTGAAAATCTGAGGATGTTTTCATTTTGTGTCTAGGTTTGTGTATGTGAGCAAATAATAAACCTTCATTGTAAGGCACTGAAATATAGGTGTTGCTTGTTACCACAGTATAAGCTAGAGTACCCTGAGTTTACCATGTTCAATTCACTTTTCAAAGGGACAATCACTTTTCTCAATAACTGGGATTTCTTAACATGGCTCGATAAGGAAATGGTAGAGAAAAAAATAGGTGGGAGATTTACTCATTCAGCAAGTAAGTGCCTACACCCTGCCTGGCATTGACTGCTTCCAGTTGTCCAGAAGGCCACAAATTCAGATGTCTGCAGGATCAAGCAGATTATATAAATGAGTAGAGCAAGCCAGATGGGGTCTGGCCAATTGAGAGTGCATGCTCTACCTAAGGGGGCAGCTCTCACTTGGCTCTAGCCAATTGTTGCCATGCAGGAATGCAGACTCATTGTGCCACATCTCTTGATTTTTAAAGATAAGATGAAACTCTAGATTTCCATGCAAAATATCTCAATTTTGAAATGTTGGCTCTGGTTTCCTCTAAACTCTTTAAATGGGCCAAACAAAAACTTCCAAGCAGGCCAACTTTGGCCAATAGAATGCTGGTTTGATTCTAGTTCAATACGTATTTTACAGTGGGGAGAAACTAAAGCCAATCTGGACAAGAAGACTCAAAGAGGGGAAATTAATTAGATCTGGGACCTATTTTGAAGGACCCAAGAGATACAAAGAAGAATCATTATCATTTGGTTAGTCTGTGTTCACTGAACACTAAGCTCATATAACCTCACAGTAGTTCCGTAAGCTCAACGTTATTATTACCCTTTTACACATCAGGAAATGTGCTCAAAGAGGAAAAGTAACTTGCACAAGTGCTTGAAGGGAAATTTTAAGGCAAAGGTGGTTGGGGGAGAGGGGAGACTCCTTTCTCTTTGATTTGCCCTAAATTAGCTAATAAGTTTACTTTTCTTTTCTTTTTTTTTTTTTTTTACAAAATGTCCAGTGAGAGGTTCGAAACTTGAAGCGTCAGACACCCAGCTAGGAGGGTCTTTCAAAAACCATCCCTTTATTTTGTACTCAAAGTAACATTCTGTGGTAATCAATCAAATCTTACTCTCACCTGTTTCTCAGTCCTCTGCTGATGTTCAAGATCCTGCCCACCCACCCTCACCATACCCCCACACGTGTTGAGCTATACCTTTTTTAAAAAGTCTCTGAACGGCATTGTATAGGCATCTTAGGATATTGTTACACATGTTAGACATCAGACATCATTTGTGAACTATCCTTTGGTCACTACTCCAGTTCACGCATTTAAAATATCACTTTACATAAGAGTGTGAGTTAGCTCTTGACTCTGATATGTTGTATGACAGCATTGATTAGGTCTGAGGATATCCATCACACCAGAGCATCTGCAGAGTGGATTGATTAGTCTCAAGCAGTGCTGCGCAGGTAAATGATTAACAACAGGCGCTGGGGGAAGAAGGAGGGTTGCATGAACCGCCCTGTGTTGTAGCATTTGCCAGTTTCAAGCTACCAACGAGATGTCCTTTGATGCAGAGCTGGGAAGAGATGGATTTCCATCATTCAATTACAATAAATATACATAATCTCAAGAGCACAGATAATAGTAAAACGTAGGAAAGTAACTAGAAATCGATGGCTTTTGATCATATATTATGTTCATTTTCAATATAATGCATATGTAATGCATTTGTTACTTTATACACTTTGGAGAAGGCGATGGCACCCCACTCCAGTACTCTTGCCTGGAAAATCCCATGGATGGAGGCGCCTGGTGGGCTGCAGTCTATAGGGTCACGAAGAGTCGGACACAACTGAGCGACTTGACTTTCCCTTTTCACTTTCATGCATTGGAGAAGGAAATGGCAACCCGCTCCAGTGTTCTTGCCTGGAGAATCCCAGGGACGGGGGAGCCTGGTGGGCTGCCGTCTGCGGAGTCGCACAGAGTTGGACACGACTGAAGCGACTTAGCAGCTTAGCAGTACATTTAGTTTTAATAACAGCTGTGTTTAACAGCTGGCTCACGAAATTCCTGACAATGTGATACTCGCCTTTTATGTTCCAGTTAAGAGTCCTCTCCGGCACTTATCATTTGGTTAGCTGCTTTCAGCTCTTGCCCAGAAAGGCATCTCTTTCAAATTAGGTCACACTAACACTGCAGGGCTGCTGCCACTGGTTTCTGACCAAGAACAGCCTAAAGTGTGGGGAAACTATTCGTTATTGATGTTTAAAAATCGAATGATCTGGAACAAATATTGAGCAAAATGAGTTGTCAGCATTGTTTATGAGCAAACATGCCTTGTCTGGTAAAGGCCAGAATAAGCAAGACTCGTGCAGGGATGTTGTTATCAGATTTCTTAAAGGTTAAAGGGATGGGGCAACTGGTGTTCCCTGGCCATGGGATCTGTATCTCTCATCAAGAGACAGACATTCACTACCCTCCCTCGTCTTTCTCAGACGAATGCTGCGTAATCTACACAAACTTCTCCACCTTGCCTTTTTTCACTCAAATATATGCCCTTTGTCGTTGAGCACAGGCACCATGTTACACAGCAGATCTCCAGAACATACTCATCTTGTACAACTGTAACTTTATATTCGCTAAACAACTACTCTCCATAGCCCCCTTCTCTCATCCCCTGGAAACCACCATCCTATTGTCTGCTTCTGTACGCTTGACTATTTTCGATGCTTCGTGTAAGACGTATTGTGGGCTTCCCAGGTGGCACAGTTTTAAAGAATCCGCCTGCCAGTGCAGGAGACACAAGAGACACATGTTCCATCGCTGGGTTGGGAAGATCCCCTGGAGAAGGGAATGCCAACCCACTCCAGTATTCTTGCCTGGAAAATCCTATGGACAGAGAAGCCTGTCAGGCTACAGTCCAGGGGTTTGCAGAGTCAGACAAGACTGTGTGACTGAGCATGTATGCACTCTTACTATTACAAATATACCTACAGTGAATAGACTTGTGACATCATCTTATTCAGTTTTTATCAGTGTGTCTTTGAGTATGAGCCTGAGATATACTATTGAAGTAAGGGTGTAACGAAAGCATATATAATCTTGCTCATTACTGCCAAATTCTCCTGCAGAAATGCTGTACCTTTTGCCTTTTCTTCATCAGTATATGAGAGTGCCAATTTCCCCGAGTTTCATCAGTACTCTTGCCAGAGTTTTGAATTTTGCCAATTGGATAGCAGATAAATGATACATCAGTATATGTTTTAACTTACAGTTCCCTTAATGTGGACAAGTTTGCATGTCTTTTTTATATGGTTAAAACCCATTCCTGTTTTCTTCTTCCTTTTGTACTATTAATTGTCATTTGGGGCCCAATTTCTATAGGGTTTTTGACTGTTTCTTCTTTTCAAAAAAAGTTTGCAACCCTATGGACTGTAGCCTGCCAGGTTTTCCTGTCTGTGGGATTCTCTAGGCAAGAATACTGGAGTGGGTTGCCATGACCTCCTCCAGGGGATCTTCCTGACCCAGAGATCAAACCCACATCTCTTAATGTCTCCTGCATTAGCAGATAGGTTCTTTACCACTAGCACCTCCCGGGAAGCCCTCTTTATATCTTAGGGATATGCTACAATCTTGCCCTTTTTGTCTCTGATAGGAGTGGAAAACATTTTTCCTAGTTGTTATGCTTTTTTTTTTTTTTGCTGAGTTTATGGTATCTTTAGGGAAATTTTGCCATGAAGATGTAGTTAATGCTTAGACAGCCAAATTTATCCATATTTTGCCTTATTTCTTCTGTATTTTCATCCATAGGTGGATTTTCCTCATTCTTAATGTATAGAGGATTTTTTTTGGTAGTACTGAAATAACTTTGAATTTTATGTTCTAAACTCTGTTCCATTTGGAATGTATCCTCATATACAGTAGAAGGAAGAGATGCAGTTATGCAAACATCACCTGTTAAAAATGTGTATCTTGGGAGTGACTTCATGAAGATGGCAGGGTAGGAAACTGCAGGCTCTCCTTCCTCCCACAGAGATATTGAGTTACCAACAATGTATGTATGGAATAGAATAACTCTGTGAGAATGCTAAACACTAGTTCAGAAGCTATAGCACTCAGGACATTGTAAACCATAGAAAGCGGTAGGAATATTCACTGTGTTTGGTGACCTGCTTGACTTCCTTCCCTTATGCTGCATGGAGTGGAGTAACCAGAAGGAAATGTCCCATATGGGGGCCTCAGTATGGTGAGGAAACAAAAAAAGTGAACTTTGTGTGCCCAATGTCTGGCTTGTTCAGGGGCTTCCTGAGAGACTGATTCCTGTCTTGCCTGACTCAGAGCACAGGGTGGACTGGTGCTATTAATAGAATTTGGAAGTTGCTGAAAACAGAGGCCAGTAGCACATTAGAGCTACAACTCCAGGGGGAGCAGGAGATGCGAAAAGGTTTGGAAGATCCTAGAACCTCTAGCTGGGCTGATTGGCAATGGTCTTCCCATGTACAAAGCCAGTATGTAAAGGCTGGGAGAGGTGGTTGTTTTTTCCAAAATGCCCGAATTCCAGCAAAACGTTACAAGACATACAAAGGAAAAGACAAACATGGCCCAATCAAAGGAATAAAATAAAACTCCAGAAACCAACCCTAATGAAACTCAGATCTACAAGTTGTCAAAGAAAGAATTTTAACTGACTGGGATAGAGATACTCAAAGAGCTAAAGGAAAACACACATAAACAACTAAATAATAATCATGTAAATGATGCCTGAACAAAATGAAAATAGCAATAAAAACAGAAACTACAAAAAGGAACCAACTAGAAATTCTTGGGGGTGAAAAATACAATAATTGAACTGAAAACTTCATGAGAGCAATTCAACAGCAGACTTGAGTAGAGAGAAGAAAGAATCAGTGAAATTGAAGACAATTCATTGGAAATCATTGAGTCAGAGGAAGAAATGGAAAAAAAAAGAATGAAGACAAGTGAAAAAAAAGTGAGGAGAGCCTATGGGGAGCTATCAAAAAGATTGTTATAAACACGATGGGATTCCAAGAAGAAGAGAGAGACAGGGATGTAAACACAAGGACTGGAGACCAATCCCAGGGCAAGGATTGCTGTTGACTGCAGGGAGATGGCCCAAGTGGATGCGGTGGAGGAGTTCATAGTGGGGAATGCCTTTGGAGGAAATCTGGGCAACCATGGAGGCAGGGTCCTACTGCTGAATCATGTGCAGGGGGTGGAGCCATCACTGTGTGGTCCCCACACACTGGAACCAGCAGCTGACCAACAGAGAAAGACCACAGAGAGAGTGGCCCTTTGAGTGCCTGATGTACCAAGCAATAGAGAAGGACCCTAGCCAGGGGGTCCTTTGAATGCCTGCTGTACCAAGCAATAGAGAAGGACCAGCCAGGGAGGCACTTGAGTGTCAGCTGCCAGAAGCTAGAAAAGGATTATAATAGCGCCATATCTTCTGTGCCCATGGCCACTGGCTTCACTACACACCTGGAGCCACTGCGATCTTCACTATCCAAGCAGCCATACTGCCTCCCTGCTCAGTTCTCATGGGGCAGAGATGCCAGAAGCAAGGAAAAAAGCCTAATAGCAACATATCGCCTGAGCCCATGATGGCTGGCTTCCCTGAACACCTGGTGCTGCCAAAGTCCCTGCATTCCAAGTAGCCATGCCTCCTCCACACCTGGTCCTCACTGGGGCGGACCCAAGTCCTCCAGGGCAGCCTCAGGAGCAAACTCCTGTGGATGACCCACATGTAGAGGTAGGGATAAAACCACAGTTGAGCTCCAGGGGTGGAACAGTTAAGTAAGAGGAATGAAAACCTTTTGGCCAGCTGTATAATCTGCAGTTTAAATCCATATGATCAACTAGGTAAACTTTGTGTCTATGCAATATATAAAAGGAAGCTGCGTGTTTCCACAAAAGATAATGCCCTAATTCTGACAGCTGTGGACACTGGAGGCAAGAATACACAGGAGTAGGGCCAGATTAGAGTCTGAGCTATCCCCACAGCAGGTCCAGAGACCAGCAGCCCCCAGTATTGGAGGGCTTCCTAGGGAGGTGGAGGTGGGCTGTGGCTCACAGCAGGGAAAGGACACCTTCAGCTAAGACCTGAGAAAAACATTTGTAATTATTTTTATATTTTTTAAATATAAATTTATTTATTTTAATTGGAGGTTAATTACTTTGCAATATTGTATTGGTTTTGCCATACATCAACATGAATCCGCCACAGGTATACATGTGTTCCCCATCCTGAACCCCCCTCCCTCCTCCCTCCCTGTACCATCCCTCTGGGTCGTCTCAGTGCACCACCCCCAAGCATCCAGTATCATGCATCGATT
>SJYQ01096274.1:0-52800 GCA_006410935.1 Redunca redunca
AAGAGTCGGACATGACTGAGTGACTGAACTGAACTGAACTGAACTGAACCTGGTCCTATTCCTTAGGCCACCTGGGGTCTAGAGGGTAGAAGCAAAGTGCCCCTCGCCTTTTCTCCCACTTGAAAGCAAGAATGTTTCCAGGAGGCAAAAACTGTAAAAACAGGTACTGAGACTTTGCACTTGCTTTTACAATTTTTGCCTCCTGGAAATATGTATAGGTGAGCACAGAGAACAGGTTAAGACAGAAGCAAAGCAAAAATGCATACCCAAAAATGAGTTTGGACATCCAGAGTGAGGAGTGCAGTAAGTAAAAATCTAGTAGTAAAGAACTCGCCAGCCAGGAGACATAAAGGGTGTGGTTTCCATCCCTGGGTGGGAAAGATCCCCTGGAGGAGGGCATGGCAACCCATTCTAGTGTTCTTGCCTGGAGAACTCCGTGGACAGAGAAGCCTGGTGGGCTTCAGTCCATGATGTCTAAGATCATGACATCCAGTCCCATCACTTCATGGCAAATAGAAGGGGGAAAAGTGGAAACACTAACAGATTTTATTTTCTTGGGCTCCAAAATCACTGTGGACGATAACTGCAGCCATAAAATTAAAAGATGCTTGCTCCTTGGAAGAAAAGCTGTGACAAACCTAGGCAGTGTATTAAAAAGCAGAGACATCACGTTGCCGACAAAGATCTGTGTAGTCAAAGCTATGGTTTTTCCAGTAGTCATGCACTGATGTGAGAGTTGTACCATAAAAATGGTTGAGCCTTGAAGAATTGATGGTTTTGAATTGTGGTGTGGGAGAAGACTCTGGAGAATCCCTTAGACTGCAAGATCAAACCAGTCAATCCTAAAGGAAATCATCCCTGAATATTCATTGGAAGAACTGATGCTTGAAGCTGAAGCTCCAATACTTTGGCCACCTGATGCGAAGAGCTGAATCACTGGAAAAGACCCTGATGCTGGGAAAGATTGAAGATAGGAGGAGAAGGGGGTGACAGAGGATGAGTTGGTTGAATGGCATCACTGACACAGTGGACATGAGTTTGAGCACACTCAGGGAGATCGTGAGGGACAGGAAGCCTCGCGTACTGCAGTCCATGGGATCTCAAAGAGTCAGACATGACTTAGTGACCAAACAACAAGTCAGAGATACGTACCTGGGGAGAAATGGTATGGGCATCCTCTCTAATGCAAGGAGTGCAGTCAGTCTGAAGCCAGAAGCTAGGGGGAGGAGTGTGGGTGTCCTGAATGAGAAGGAGCACAGTAAAGAGGTAATATAAATCATTATATAAGACAGTCCTTCCCAGTCTTTGTTTCAGTTCGGTTGAGTCGCTTAGTCTTATTGGACTTTATTTACCTTTGGCCAATTATCTTCTTTCTTTCTTCACAGCTCACTGGTCCTTGGACCCTCCCCAAGATGCCGCACAACTTTTTTCTAAGATGGATCCCACCACAGAGGCCTGTGGATGCATGTCCTTACTTATTATGGGATGGAGCCCCCTTCCTTTTTGACCCCCAAGAAGTCTTCCTGCGCATGTGTGGACAGGAAAGTCTTTTTTGACCTCAGGAGTGGGCACCTTGTCTCTTTGCTTTAGCAAAGCTCAGCTTTTGCCACTAGCTTTGTCCTTGGAGAGTCTGGCTGAGAACAAAACTTGAATTCTAGTCCACTTGACAAATTCCAGGTGTTCGACCGAGAGGCCCACTGTCTCCTACCTCATGTCTATATGAGAAGATGGGTGTTAGCTGGACCTATTGTGGTCATCATTTCACATTATATGCATATCAAACCATTGTGCTGTATGCCTTAAACATACCGGGATGTATGTGAATTATTTCTCAATAAAATGGGTGGGCAGGTTTTTGTTTTTTTAAAGATTCTTACATGCATTTGCTTGAATACATTTGTTTTAGTGCTAAGGGACAGATCCTAGGAATTAAGATCACTGAATTGAGATAGGTGTATTTTTCATTTTAATAGACATCATAAGATTGCTTTTCAAAGTTGTAGCGGTTCACAGTTCCACTAGCAATGAAAGTGCTGATGGTATCACTGCTACCAGGCTTTAGAACTTATTTTTTTTCCTTTTACCAGTCTGTTACAGGACAAGCACTAGTTTTTTTTTATTGCTGTTGTTGTTGCTTTAGTTTGGATTTATGTACTAATAAGGTTGAGACCCTTTCCTTCATTTATTAAACATTTTAATTTCCTCTTCTCTAAAATTTTCTGCAGGATTATTGCATTTTTCTAAAAATTTATAGTCCCTTCTGCTTATTGGAGATAAAACATTTTATCATATGTGTTACAACTATTTCCTTTGGCCCATTGTTTATTTTCTGAATATATATATATAATTTATTTATCCATCTTTTACCATGCAGAGTTTTCATTTTTACATAGTCAACTTTATGAAACCTTCCCTTCATGACTTGTTTTTCCCCTTTGTGACTTCCGTATTTTCTATTTTGCCTAAGAAGTTCTTGCCATGTCAGAGTAAAACAAATATTCTCCAAAACTTTTTGGTAAAGTATTTGTGTTTTCCACATGTAATTTTTTTTACACTTGAATTAATTTTTGCATATGTTGTGAAATCTAAATTTGATATCATCCTCACAGGCAATGTTTTTCAGAACCATTATTGAATAAGCTATCATTTTCTCACCAATATGAAAAGCATTTATATCTTATATTAAATCTCTTCAGTAATCAGACGTGTTAAGTCATTCATTATATTCTGTTGGTATATAGTTGTTCTTCATAAATACCATATTGTCTTTTTGTTTGTCTGTTTTTCTTCATTGCTCTGTGTGGGTTTTCTATAGTTGTGGCAAGCAGGGGCTACTCTTTGTTGAAATGCACAGGCTTCTCATTGCAATGGCTTCTGCTGTTGCAGAGCACAGGATCCAGGACACTCGGGCTTCAGTAGTTGCGTCACGTGGCCTCAGTAGCTGTGACTCAAGAGCTCTAGGGTGCTGGCTCAGGAGTTGTGGTACATGGGCTTAGTTGCTCTGTGGCATGTGGGATGTTTCTGGATCCCCTGCTTTGGCAGGTGTCCCCTGCATTGTCAGGTGGATTCTTAACCATGAGACCACCAGGGAAGCCCCATACTGCTTTTTAAATATTTATTCTTGGTAAATATCATACTGTTTTTTGTATACATTATATAATTCATGTTGAGGTGAAACTGACATAAATTAATCATCTTAAAGTGAACAATTCAGTGTCACTAAATTATATCCACAGTGTTGTGCAAATACCACCTCTAAAAAAAAATACCACCTCTATCTACCTCCAAAACATTTTCATCATCACAGAAAGAAACTCCATTCCCCTTAAGCTGTTGTTTTCCACTCCCTACTTTTTCCTCACCCCTGGTAATGATCAGTCTGCATTCTGTCTCTGTCTGTTTGCCTATTCTAGGTATTTCATATAAATGGTATCTTGAAATACATGACCTTAGATGTCTGGCTTCTTTCACAAAAACCATTATGGTTTTGACCTTAATAGATGTTGCAGAATATATCAGTACTTCATTCCTTTTTATGGCTGAATAATGCTCCGGTGTATGGATATTCATTTTCTTTACCAATTCATCCGTTGAACATTTGGGCTGTTTTCACCTTTTGACTTTGTGAATAGTGCTGATATGAACATATATGTACATGTACTTGTTTGAGAACATATTTTCAATTCTTTTGAGTTGTATATCCAGAAATGGATCTGCTGAATGACTCAGTAAGTCTAGGGTAATCATTCTGAGGAAACACCAAACTCTTCCACAGCATCTAAGCAATTTATATTTCCACCAGCAACATACGAGGGTTCCAGTTTCTTCATATCCTTGCCAATAGCTTTATCTGTTGTCATTTTTTAATTATTATAACCATCAGTAATAATATGGAAAATTCTGAAAGAGATGGGAATACCAGACCACCTGACCTGCCTCTTGAGAAACCTGTATGCAGGTCAGGAAGCAACAGAACTGGACATGGAACAACAGACTGGTTCCAAATAGGAAAAGGAGTACATCAAGGATATATATTGTCACCCTGCTTATTTAACTTATATGCAGAGTACATCAAGGATATATATTGTCACCCTGCTTATTTAACTTATATGCAGAGTACATCATGAGAAACGCTGGGCTGGAAGGAGCACAAGCTGGAATCAAGATTGCTGGAAGAAATATCAATAACCTCAGATTGCAGATGACACCAACCTTATGGCAGAAAGTGAAAAAGAACTAAAGAGCCTCTTAATGAAAGTGAAAGAGGAGAGTGAAAAAGTTGGCTTAAAGCTCAACATTCAGAAAACGAAGATCATGGCATCTGGTCCCATCACTTCACGGGAAATAGATGGGGAAACAGTGGAAACAGTGTCAGACTTTATTTTTTTGGGCTCCAAAATCACTGCAGATGGTGGTTGCAGCCATGAAATTAAAAGATGCTTACTCCTTGGAAGGAAAGTTATAACCAACCTAGATAGCATATTCAAAAGCGGATACTTTGCCGACCAAGGTCCATCTAGTCAAGGCTATGGTTTTTCCAGTGGTCATGTACGGATGTGAAGGTTGGACTGTGAAGAAGGCTGAGCACCGAAGAACTGATACTTTTGAACTGTGGTGTTGGAGAAGACTCTTGAGAGTCCCTTGGATTGCAAGGAGATCCAACCAGTCCATCCTACAGGAGATCAGCCCTGGGATTTCTTTGGAAGGAATGATGCTAACGCTGAAACTCCAGTACTTTGGCCACCTCATGCGAAGAGTTGACTCATTGGAAAAGACTCTGATGCTGGGAGGGATTGGGGGCAGGAGGAGAAGGAGACGACAGAGGATGAGATGGCTGGATGGCATCACCGACTCGATGGACATGAGTCTGAGTGAACTCCGGGAGCTGGTGATGGACAGGGAGGCCTGGAGTGCTGCAATTCATGGGGTCGCAAAGAGTCGGACACGACTGAGTGACTGAATTGAACTGAACTGAGTCGGTGTGAAGGGATATCTCACTGTGGTTTTGACTTGACTTTCCCTGATCATTAATGATGTTGAATTTGCTTTTAATGATCTTTTTTCATTAAAAAAAAAATGAATGATCTTTTCTTGTGTTTATTGGTTATTTTACATATCTTTTTTTGGAAAAAACTCTATTCGAGTCTTTTGCCATTTTTAATTGAATTGCTTAGGTTACAGAAGTTTTTCATTTTCTATACTGTAGTCTTGATCAGATACATGATTTACAAATATTTTCTCCTATTCTATGGGTTGGGTTTTTTGTTCTTGATCGTATCTTTTGATTCACAAAAGTTTTAAATTTTGATGAGGTTCAATTTATGTTGCCTATACTTTTGGCATCATACTTAAGAAACCATTGACATATCAAAGATTTCCCCCTATTTTTTTCTTTATAGCTTTAACTTTTTTTTCCATCCTGCATTCCCTGTGGGATCCTAGTTTCTTGATCAGGGATTGAACCCAGGCTGACGGCAGTAAAAGTGCTGAGTCTTAACCACTGGATCACCAGGGAATTCCCAGTAGTTTTAATTCTTAAATTTATAAATCTTCTGTTTTAAAATCATTGTTTTTCATTTTTTTAAAAAATTATTTATCTTTTTGGCTCTACCGGGTCTTAGTTGCATCATGTGGGATCTAGTTCCCTGACCAGGGATCAAACCTAGGCTCCCTTCATTCGGAGTGGGGAGTCCTGACCACTGGACCACCAGGGAAGTCCCTTAAATTTAGAAATCTGGTTTGATTTTGGTTAATTTTTGTACCTGGCATAAGATAAGGGCCTACTTTTTCCCTTTGCATGTGGACATCCAGTTTTCCCAGTACCATTTGTTGTTAAGTGTGTCCTTTGTCCTTGGATGGGTCTTGGCACCTGATCAAATATCAGTTGACTATATGTGAGGGTTTATTTTGAGCTCTGTGTTCCATTACACTGGTCTGTATGTCTGTCTTTATGCCAGTCAGACACTGTTTTGATTACTGTAGCTTTGCAATTTTGAAACAGAAAGTATGAGTCCTCCAACTTTGTTCTGCTGTTTTAAGGTAGTGTTGGCTATTTGGAGTCCCTTGCAATTCCATATGAGTTTTAAGATGTTCAAAATTGCCATTGGGATTTTGCTAGAGATTGCACTGAGTGTGTATAGCACTATGGGTCATGTTATGGACTAAATGGTGTTCCCCTAAAATGTATATGTTGAAGCCTTAACCCCCCAGGACCTCAGAACAGGACTGTATTTGGAGATCAGTTCAGTTCACTCGCTCAGTTGTGTCCGACTCTGCGACCCCATGAATCGCAGCACGCCAGGCCTCCCTGTCCATCACCAGCTCCTGGAGTTCACTCAGACTCACACCCATCGAGTCCGTGATGCCATCCATCCATATCATCCTCTGTTGTCCCCTTCTCCTGCCCCCAATCCCTCCCAGCATCAGAGTCTTTTCCAATGAGTCAACTCTTCGCATGAGGTAGCCAAAGTATTGGAGTTTCAGCTTTAACATCATTCCTTCCAAAGAAATCCCAGGGCTGATCTCCTTTAGGATGGACTGGTTGGATCTCCTTGCCGTCCAAGGGACTCTCAAGAGTCTTCTCCAACACCACAGTTCAAAAGCATCAATTCTTCAGTGTTCAGCTTTCTTCACAGTCCAACTTTCACATCCATACATGAGCACTGGAAAAACCATAGCCTTGACTAGATGGACCTTTGTTGGCAAAGTAATATCTCTGCTTTTTAATATGCTCTTTAGGTAGGACCTTTTAAAAGGGGATTATTTTCAGGACTTCCCTGGTGATCCAGTGGTTAAGAATCTGCCTTGCAATGCATGGGGACATGGGTTCGATCCCTGGTCAGGGGCTTTCCTGGTGGCTCGGATGGTGAAGAATCTACCTGCAATGTGGGTAAACCCAGGTTCAATCCCTGGGTCAGGAATATCCCCTGGAGGAAGAAATAGAAACACACACTCCAGTATTCTTGACTGGGAAATTCCATGGACAGAAGAACCTGGTGGGCTACCGTCCATGTGGTTGCAAAGAGTTGGACAGGACTGAACGACCAACACACAGGGAACTAAGATTCCACATGCTGGGTGGCAACTAAGCCTGTAAGCCACAACTAGAGAGTCCCCATGCTGCAACTAAGACCTGAAATCCATCTTTTAAAAGGTGATTATTTTAAAACAAGGCCCAGTGGACCGTAATCCAATCCGAAAGGTGTCTTTATAAGAGGAGTACATTTGGACACACGAAGAGATACAAGTGACATGACCACACAGAGGAAAGACTGCGAGGACACCACCAGAGGGCAGTCATCAGCAAGCAAGAAGAGAGGCCTCAGCAACCCATCATAAAAGATCTTAAAAGGTGTTTTGTTATGGCAGCCCTAGCAAACTAATACAGATGGTACTGCCAACAATGTTAATTCATGAACATGGGATGTCTCTCCATTTATTGAAGTCTTTAATTCATTTCAGCAACATTTTGTAGTTTTCAGTACCTAAGTCTTTTTCCTCCTTGTATAAATTTATTCTTAAACATTTTATTCTTTTTGTTGTAAGTAGGATTGTTTTTAAAATTTTTTTTCTGATTATTCATTGCTTGTGTATAGAAATGCAACCGATTTTGGGGTTGATTTTGTGTACTTCAACTTAACTGAACATGTTTATTAGCTGTTTTTCATGTATGTGGTCTCTACCTATAAAATTTTATTGAAAATGGCTTTGGCATTTAATTGCCATCTGCCATATGCCATTTGTCTTTAGTAATCAGGTAATTTGATAACCTTGCTCAGCTTCCTTCTATTTCTATCTGATTTAGGGTTAATACAAGAAATGGATGTTGAATTTTAGAAAAAGCTTTTGCAGATACCTATTCATGTAATCATACAGGTGGCACACCTGAGCCTCTGTTTCTTCATCTATGAAATGGGGATAATGATAGAATTTTCCTAATAGAACATCATGAAGATTACTTGCTAATCTAAGAAAAGCGATCTGCTATAGACTGAAAGTTTGAATCCCACACAAATTCCTATGTTGAAACCTGACCCCCAATGTAACTGTATCAGGAGGAGATTAAGTTGTGAGGGCAGGACCCTCGTAATTGAGATTAATGCCCACATAAAAGAGGCCCCATGACCTTCCTCATCCTTTCTACCACGTGTTGTCACTGTTGTTTAGTCGCTCAGGCGTGTCCGACTCTTTGCAACCCCATGGACTGTAGCCCTCCAGGTTCCTCTGTCCATGGGGATTCTGCAAGCAAGAATACTGGAGTGGCTTGCCATTTCCTTCTCTAAGGGATCTTCCCGACCCAAGGATTGAACCCGCATCTCCGGCATTGGCAGGCAGGTTCTTTACCACTGAGCAGGGAAGCCGTGGTGGCTGCCACATGAGGACACAGTAAAAAGATGGTCACCCATGAACCAGGAAGCAGGTTCTCACCAGACACCACATCTGCCGGCGCCTTGATCTGGGACTTCCCAGACTCCAGCAGTATGAGAAATAAATTTCCGTTATTTGTAGGCCACCTAGTCTATGGTCTTCCGTTATAGCAGTTCAAATGGACTTAGATCAAAATAGGATGTTGTCTCATCACATTCTCCTTAATTTGCATTAGTGCAATGAATTTTGTTGATAAATCTGTACCGTTGATTATTGTGCATACTGCCTGGCCATCGCTGACCTCCCCGCTGAACCCCAGACCTGAAGTTCCCACAGCCTCCTGAATAGACTCCTTTAGAAGTCTCTGGGACCTCCCACACCTACTGTGACCCCAAGTGGTCTCAGTGTCTCCCCTAACCTGTTCCTTTTCCTCAGTTTTCATCTCAGAAATAGCCTCTTTGTCCCCTAGTCCCCAGGGTAGAAGCCTGGACCTTCTCCTAAAAGCACCCACTCGCCTTCCATGGCCTGCCAGCCTCACAGTCTGTTCACTAGATCTCCTGAGCATCCCTCCTGCCTGCCCCCCTCCTCCTTCCTACACCAGGCTTTGGTCCAGCACCGTCCCCTCCTGCACCAGTCCCTGGTCTGCTGCCTTGAGAGCTGAGCTGTCCTCCACAGGGCAGCCAGAGCATCCTTCTACATCTGACCATGTCCTTCAGTTTCTCCACTCTGAATGCTCCTCTGATGATTCCCAAACTCTATAATGTGACCTCAGTGGCCTCGCCTGCTCTGGAGCTATGCTGCCTCTGCATGGACAAGCTGGTTCAGCTGTCTGCCCTGGTGACCCCTCAGAGGGTGTGTCTCCTGGGGCTCTGCTTCTACAGTGAGGGAGTGGAGAGGATGGTCAGAGGACTTGCACAGTCACTCCACCCAAGACCTCTGGGGAGGGGCTAGAGTGGAGCCTCCTGGGTGGACAGGAAGTGGAGGACATGGGCACATTTGCTTTTTGACTTTTGGTCTCCGTTTTCCCTTTTTATTTTTAAATTTTTATTTATTGGCTGTGCTGGGTTTTTGTTGCTGGGTGTGGGTTTTCTCTAGTTGTGGTAAGTGGAGGATATGCTCTTTGCAGCATGCAGGCTTTTCTTTGCAGTGGCTTCTCTTGCTGCCGAGCACGGGCTCTAGGGCGTGCGAGCTTCAGTAGTTGTGGTGCACCGGCTTGGAAGCTGTGGCTCCCAGGTTCTAGAGTGCGGGGGCTCAATAGATGGAGTGCATGGGCTTAGTTGCCCCAAGGTATGTGGGATCTTCCTGGACCAGAGATGGAATCCATGTCCCCTGCATTGGCAGATGGATTCTTAACCACTGGACCACCAGGGAAGTCCTCCTTTTTCCCTTCTTGACACACATGTTCCTTACAAGAACGTCCCTTCCCCACATAAGCAAGAGATTAGGATGGGATTGACAACCCTCAGCTCCAGGGTTGGGTTCCGAAGGGCTTAAGCCAAACAAGGTCTCATCCGTCTGGCAGAGTGAGTGGCAAAGTATTGAGTTTGTGATTCAACCCCATCCAATCAGAGTGACCAATAGGACTTTTGCCTGGGAATGTTGGACTCCAGCTCCCTTTTTCCTCTGGATAATAAACCAATGGATGCGCTGCCTCAGACTGTGAGATGCACTGGCCTGAGGTCAGAGACCACCCTCAGATGAGGGCAGGGCAGGGAAGGCTAGAGAAATGGAGCCAGAATTCTATGGACATTGAAGCTTCTGGATCAAGCTGTACCTGAAGCCTGTCTTAACAAAGTCCATAAATTACCATTTCCATGCGGACCACAAAAATTTTTGCTACTTGCAACTAAAACAAAAATCTAAACCTCCCCAGAGACCCTTCCATAAACTAGACAGTAGATAGGTGCTGCCATTCAAAATCTTTCACAATTAGCTTTAAACCTAGGCACTGAACAATCAGAACAGACTGCAGGCCAAGGCAATGGACCTGGGTCATGGAGGACCCTGCTGGACTGTCGGGAGGTCTGGGGCACTCTGGGGAGGGGTTGAGCCAGCAGGCATACAGAGAAGCCACTATGTACCAGCTTGGCACAGGAGGATTTTGATATTTTAATAACCTATGCAACTGGGTGGTACAAACTAACTGAACACAAGTCCTTACAAGGTTCCATAGCTGATGCTGAAACGCGAAGTGAAAATTCAAGCAAAACAGGGAGAAAGGCCTAGGATGAACAAGCAACAGGTTGCATGTCCAAGGCAACCCAGGACATAAGAGACAAGGGTGGGTGGTGGCTGGAGCAGGCCAGAGGCTTAGGTGGTAGACTTCCTCTTCAAGGCGTCCTTAAGTTTCAGCCTTGTTCTCCTCTGCCCCCTTGTAGACAACCCTGGAGTTTAACCTGGAGCTCCTCCAAGATACGGTCCCGGAGTAGTTAAAGGCCCTGCTGTCGGAGGGGGTGCTGTAGGTGTAGTAAGATTCTAAGCCAATGACGGTGTTGATCTTCCAGCGAAGGATATTGCAAAACTTCACCATGTAGGGTGACAGAAGGCAGCAGACGATGTAGAGAATCACCAGGCCGACAAACAGGCTGGCTGACACCTGCAGGAAATGGGCCAACAGGCGATGGTAGGCAGTCTGGGTTCGGGGTGGGGGGCGTGCCTCCACCAGGCAGGGCAGCTCCAGGGCAGCCACTTACCAGGAGGATGAGGAAGGCCCGCCTGGCACTGAGCGGGAGCCCATGGATGTGCAGCAGAAAGGTGAGCTGGTAGTCACAATAGGTGCTCTTGTCCACGCCTCTGGTGGGGATCGGGGTCAGGATGGGGTGGGGAGGAGGTGGGCACCTCCCCCAGGAAGCCCCTGATCCCACCTCAGCTGTGTGTGTGCCTCACCTATTGCTCACCAACACCTTGAAGAAGAATTCAGGGGCAAAGATGTTGTGGGGAATGGTGTCATGGCACGGTGAGTTCTCCTGACATAGCCACCTGGGGGAGCAAGTTCAGCCACTTGTACAAATCTTGCCTAGCGCGTGACAGCCCCTGATCTTCCCCTCTACCCAGCAAGTTCTGGACAAGCACTAACTCGGTGCAACCTCCTACCTCTCTCCTTGATTCATGCCTTCACTCATTCAGCTGGTAAGGCTGACTGACCCCCTACCAGGAGACAGGCTGTTTGTTTATCCATTCTTTTCCCCCCTTCTTTAGGGGAGTTGTCAATTCCTCCATTACTATGTATTCATCTAGATTATGGATTGTATACCTATGATGTGCCAGTTCCTCATTTATTCCTTGCTGCCTTTATTCCTTCATGGCACAAATAGAGCTGGACCAGCTGCTAGGTACAAAGTCGCATCTTCATTCCTTTTTTCATATAGTCAATAAATGCAGGTTGAATACTGACTAGGTGCAAGTTGGTTACTTTGTTCACTCATTCGTTTCCTTTATTTGCTTATGGCATCATTTTCTTTCATTCATTAAATCAAAAATACTTATTTATGCTTGGGAAATTCCATGGACAGAGGAGCCTGGCAGGCTACAGTCCACAGGGTGGCAAAGAGTCAGATACAACTTATAGACTGCTGCTGCTGCTGCTGCTGCTAAGTCGCTTCAGTCGTGTCTGACTCTGTGTGACCCCATAGACTAAACAACAACAATTGTAAGCTTATATTCTGTCACTGTTCTGTTCGTAATAAAAATTTTGAGAACTTAAAAAAAAACCCAGCTACTGAGGCCCTATGTGCTTTTTTTTTGATCCTGGCCATGCCACACAGCTTGCAGGATCTTAGTTCCCCAACTAGGGATCAAGCCCAGGCCTCCAGCAGTGGAAGCATAAAGTCCTAACCACTGGACCACCAGGGAATTCCTGCTATATGCTAACTTATTACTTCATTGTTTTATTCATTCATTGATACCTCCATTCAAAGGTCAATAAATGCCTACCAAGAATGAATGAATTTGTTCATTGTCTCCTTCAACAAATACTATGTTATCTATTCTAACCTGGATTTTTAAGAGAGACAGACTCCACGAGAGACAGTGACAACTCAGAGGGTCAGGGTGAGAATAGGGAAGGTACAGGAGGATGCGAGAGCCAACTGTCCCACCTAGAACAGTCAGAAAAGTCCTCTTGGAGGAAGTAGCATCTGAACTAAGGCCTGAAGAAAGATTCAGAGGGACCAGTCCTGTGGATAGAGGATCCAGTTTGCATAAAGATCAAAGTCAGTCTCATTCGAGGAATACAAAGACAGTCAGTGTAGCTTGAGGACCAAGGAGTCTCCCGGAGGCAGAATGGATGGAAAGGCCCGACAGAATGTGGGCAGACGGCGGAGAAGGGGGCCTGCAGTCGGCCCAGGCACTCACTCGATGCCTAAACTGTTGTGGGACATGATGCTGAAGGACAAGTCCTTGGTGGTCGTTGTGTTCTCCGTGGTCCAGATGAGGCTGCCAGTCCTGCTCAGGCAGGGGTAACCTCAGGGCGGGGACGGGGCCTCAGCGGACCAAGGCCCCAGAAGGAGGCGGGAAGGGGGCGGGGATTGGGTGGGTGGAGCCTCATGCCACAGGAGGGCTAGCTGGAGTTCGCAGGAGGCTGCGCTGTGGGCGGGGCCCTGTGGGTATGGCTTGCAGCCCAGGTTTGGTCTGTGGCTGGGCAGCTGGAGGGGCCCTGCAGGGGAAGAAGGGCCGATTATAGGCCTGGTCCCACAGGAATTACTTGTCCAGGGGGCTGTTGAAGCGGTAGATTTCCTCTTCGCTGTAATCCTTGATGGTGTCAAGGGTGGGCCCGCCGCCCACCACCTTCAGCACGTAGCTGTGGGGAGCAGAGATTCGAAGGGGCTGTCTGGAGTCCTGCCTCACCTCTACCACCCCCTTTTCTCTGCGCCCCACCCCAGTCCCTTGCCCCCAGCCCACTCCCGTCAGCCGCTGGCTTGGCCCCCACTTTACCTGCCCTGAAAACTGCCAGAATCGCCCGTCACCAAATCTTGGATCAAGAAGAATGGGTAGAAGACTGTGGGGTCAGAGGAGTGGAGGCCGGGAGGAGAAATGAGAGAGGGGAAGGAGGAGCGATGAAAGGACCCAAAGGATGGATGGGGGCAGTGAGGGGGCAGGCAGGAAGGGCCAGGGAGGGCAAAGGAGAGGGCGCTGGACACCCACTGTCCCGGAAGAGAAAGCAGGGCATCTCCGGGTCCACTTTGACGCAGTCGAAGTAGTGTTTGTTCTGCACGCGGTTGTACTGCATTGTGTAGGTGATGTCGAAGGCCAGGCGCTTGCCTGGCGGGCAGCCAATAAGCACTGGCACCATCAGGTTGCTCTGAGGGGAGGAGAAAAGCCTAGGTCTGGGGGTCCGGCAGGAGGGACACCCCTCCTCCCCCACACACCATCACTACCTGCCAGGCTCACCCTCACTAGGGCCAAGCTGGTTATTATTATTACTTTAAAACAATAAAAACAGCAAGCGCTTGCATAGCTCTTAACTGTTCACAAGGCATGGAAGGATTCTGCGCAGAGCTTTACATATTCAAGTTCGTCTAATCCTCAAAACAACCTTGCGTAATATAGACCATGAACAGCTCCATTTAACGAGATGGCAAAAGTGAGGCACAGAGAAGTCAAGTCACTTATTAATTATCTGAAGTCACACACATGGCTGGGAATGTGGTGGAGCCGGGATTCAAACTGAGTCAGGTGGCTACCAACTGCCTTCAGAATAAGACATACAAAACCACTAACACCTACGCCTATGAAGAAGCCAGCTCCTCTGTGTGTTAGTCATTCAGTCATGTCAAACTGTTTGCGACCGCATGGACTGTAGCCAGCCAGGCTCTTCTGTCCATGGGATTTCCCAGGCAAGAATACTGGAGTGGGTTGCCATTTCCCCCTCCAGGGGATCTTCCCAACTCAGGGATCAAACCTAGGTCTCCCGCATTGCAGGCAGATTCTTTACAGTCTGAGCCACCAGGGAAATCCCAGCTCCTTGTTGGACTTAATTGGCTGAAGCTGAGGGAATTCCCTGGTGGTCCAGTGGTTAGGACTCTGATTTCACTGCCAAGGGTCCAGGTTCAATTCCTGGTTGGGGAACTAAGATCCCACAAGCCTGCATAGCCAAAAAATAAGACAATGAAGAGCTGAGCTGGAGCCTGATTTCCTCAACAGTAGACTTGGAGGAAGCATGGGATACGTGAGGGAAGTAGGGCCCAGGATGGGAGTTCAGTATCTTGGGAATGAAAGGTTCCTGGCCCATTCTGGGGTTAGGGCCCAAGGATTTCACCCCATTGTCAGAAGGACATGGGCATCTAGAGACTGCAATCTGGGCTTGCTGGCTTCTGTGGAGAGGGGTTTTGGCCACAGATTGAGCCTGAGCCAAAGACTTTCCACCTATCAGCCACTGAATCACTGTGAAGATTTCTCAGATTCAATCTTTGTACAATCCACCTCTGTTCATGGCACTCCATCCCTCCATGTTCAAGCTAAAAAGCCTTGGTTTCTTCCTGGAAACCTCTCTTTCTCTCAACCCCACATCCAGTCCATTCAGAGATCCTGTTGTCTCTAGAGTTCAAGATAGAGCCACTCTCTTCCCCCAACTCTTCTGCCCTATTGGGCTGGCCCAACCTTCTTTTTCCCGTGGTCTCCCTGCTCCCGTCTCTCCCCTCCAGGCTGTCCCACACTTGCAGCCAGAGGGACTCTGGGAAACTTGAGTCACCCCTCTGCTCAGATGCCTCCTGTGTGATCTGCCTAACACTTCTTCAACCTCATTTCTCTCCACTGTCCTCCTTGTACACCCTGCTGAAGCCATGCTTGCTCCTTGCTATTCCTTTAGTCTAAGACAGGAAACATACACCCATCTCCAGGCCTCTGCTATCTGTCCCCTCTCACTGGCATGCCTCCTGATACATAACTGCATGCTCACTTCTTCTCCTCCTTCAAGTCTTTGCTCAAATGTTTCCTCCTCAGCAGGGTCTTCCCCAAGCCATCCTATGGAAAAGGCTTCCCTACCTATGCCTCTTGCCTGTTTCTTTTTCTCCTAGTGCACATCACCTTTTAACATACAGTATCTTGGGGCTTCCCTGGTGGCTCAGTGGTGAAGAATCCACCTGCCAATGCAGGACACATGGGTTTGATCCCTGATCCGGGAAGATCTCACAAGCCTTGGAGCAACTAAGCCCCAGTGCCACAACTATTGAACCTGTGCTCTGGAGCCCAGGAGTCACAACTACTGAGCCCAGGGGCTGCAACTACTGAAGCCCACATGCCTAGAGCCTGTGTCTTGCAACAAGAGAAGCCACCCCAATGAGAAGCCCATGCACCACAGTGAAGAGTAGCCCCCACTTGATGCAACTAGAGAAAGCCTGCACATAGCAAGGAGAACCCAGTGCAACCAAAGATTTAAAAAAATTATTTTTGTAAAAAGCTACAATAAAAAAAGAGTAGATGCTTCTTAAAAAATCACTGACTTTTTAAAAACAATCTTTAGGCGGGTATCATGGTCAGATAGATAGATAAGTGGATATATATTGGGATACACACACAGACACACACATATATACATAGTGAAAATTTCACTTCCATTCCTATCCTCCAAGTGTCCTGACTCTTCCCTATTCAACCAGTAAAGAAAGAAAGAAAGTGAAGTCACTCAGTCGTATCCAACTCTTTGCGACCCTATGGACTGTAGCCCACCAGGCTCCTCTGTCCATGGGATTTTCCAGGCAAGAATACTGGAGTGGGTTGCCATTTCCTTCTTCAGGCGATCTTCCTAACCCAGGGATCAAACCCGGGTCTCACGCACTGCAGGCAGACTCTACCTTCTGAGCCACCAGGGAAGGGCTCATTCAACCAGAAGGGAACCATTATGAATACTTTCTTGCCCTTTCCCCCATAGTTTCTTCATGAAAATAAAAGCAAACATGAATATATATTATCAATATCAAGTATACACTGTTGCAATACGTGGAGATCTCTGCCGCCTTGCTGTTGTTCTTTTCTTTTTTTGCCACACCACAAGGCTTGTGGGATCTTAGTTCCCCAACCAGGGATTGAACCTGGGCCACAAGAGTGAAAACACTGACTCCTAACCACTGGACCACCAGGGAATTCACCCCCCCCACACACACACACCCTGTTCTTTTTCAATTGCTGCATAGTTTTCCACTGAATGGATGTACCACATTTTATTCAACCACTCCCCTAGTAATGAACACTTAGAATGTCTCCAAGTCTTTTGCAGTAACTGTGTGCTGTGAATCAGATTCCTGGAAGGGCCCAAATAGAGATATTAATGGACTTTCTGGGGTTGTGATGAAGAGGAAAATAGTGTGCGCTACTAAGTTTAGCAGGAAACAGTTATTGGGCTGTGGTCACTCTTCCCTGCAGTCGACCCTGAATATCCCATGTAATCCAAGGAGTTGGGAGCTGTTACAAGTCCCTTTTTAAAACTGCCCTGGGTCATAGCAACTCGGGCTTCCCAGGTGGCACTAGTGGTAAAGAACCCACCTGCCAATGCAGGTGACATAAAAGATAAGGGTTCTATCCCTGGACTGGCTGGGAAGATCCCCTGGAGGAGGGCATGGCAACCCACTCCAGTATTCTTGCCTGAAGAATCTCATGAACAGAGGAGCCTGGCAGGCTACAGTCCATGGGGTCGCAAAGGATTGGACATGACTGAAGCGACTTAGCATGCATGTACTAATCCAGGAAAGAGAAATACCAGGGTCTGTCTCCTGGAGAGTTGGCAGGGAAATGGATGAGAACAAGGCCTCCTCTACTACTTGTTAGCTCCGGGGGTTACTTGGAGCAGACATCTGCATCTCTCAGAGCCTCACTGCCTGCCTCCATAGCAGGTGAAGAACCAAGGACCCAAAGGCTTCAACAAAGCACGTGTGAGCGAGCAAGAGAAGAGCAAGGCCTGAAGGGAGAGCCAAACTTGTTCACATGCTACCTTTGGACCAGTTGGAAAAACAAGCCCTGTGTCACAGATACTTAACTTCCCCTAGAAGAACAGTATCAGAAGGAACACACAAATTTGTGTACAATCTATGCAATGAAGCCCTTCCTGAAAACATGAATGGATTAAAGGAGGGAGGGGGCGGCTGGGTGGGGTAAATGACAAAAATGTATGAGAAGGAAAAAATTAGGAAGGCATTCATGGGATTCCCAGCTAGAAGCCTCAGATCCCACCCTGCTGAGACTGACCCACACCCTTCCCTCCTAGCAGAGGGCCCAGGACCCCAAGTCCAATACTTGCATACGGGGCCTCTGGTTCGTGTTCTGGAAGCAGTGCTCAGACGAGCCCAACACCTGCGAGTAGGAGCAGGAGATGAGACGGGACCCCATGGCTTAGTCCTTCCCCTCATCTGCATCCCTACCCTCCAGGCTTGGACCACACACCTTGACGAGCATGGAGGTCTTCATGAGGTGATGTCCACTAATTCCCTGGTCAAAGCAAGACCTTTTATCACTGAGCGTAACCTGGGGGTGGGGGCAGAAATGAAGAGGTCAGGAGGCCAGCGGGAGGACCCAGGCTCCGTTCAAATAACCGCGGGCTTCTAACAGGTATACTGCCCAGGTAGCTCCGCCATCACCTCAGCGCCTCTTCTCCACCTAGTCTCACCCAGAAAAGCACCGAGTTGCTATTAACAAGGACCATCTCCTTCACTATTGCCTCAGTGCAGTCGGGGTCCGCCAGCACCACAGCCAGATTCACCGGGCTCAGCACCCGGAAGGAGGGGCCTGCTTGGAACAGAGGGCGGGGTTAAGGCTGTGTGCGAGACCCAGTCGAAGCCCCGCCCCTAGGCACCACCCAGGCCCCGCCCACAGACTCAGCGGGACTTCTGGCTTCCGGGCGGTCAGGAAGACTGAGAAGCTGTAGCTGGTACCCTTGTCCAGGAATATACGCTCGGGCAGCTCGTTCTCGGCCTTGAGGTCGTAGATCTTTTCGTAGCTGGTCATGTCAACGTGCACACTGCCCGCGCTCCGCCAGTTGCTGGCCAGGTAGAAGTAGTAATCCTAGGCGACGGGGTGCGGGGCAAAGTCAGTGCCTGGACAGGGGAACGGTGAGGGGGGAGATCCGGGCTCGGCCCCTTCCCCCGACTCGCCATCCTCTCCACGCACCTGGTCCTGCTTCTTGTTCTTCCACCAGCGCCAGGTGGGGTCGTGCACTGGGTCCGCGTATGGCTGCAGGAATTGCAGGCACCGAGGGGAGGGGGTGGGTATGTCAAGGGGCGTGCCCAGACAGGCCGTGTCACCAGCCTCAGTCCCAGCCCCTGACCCAAACTGAAAGATACACACCCAACCCCGGCTTTCGGCCCGACCGCCTACCCTCGCCCCCAGCCCAAAGCCATCTCTTCTGAGCCGAGCTTGATCCCCCTCCTCGGCCCCCCTTCAGCCTCGGAAGCACCGAGGCGGCTCTGTTCTGCTTCGCCCTCCGCCGCGGTTCTCCGGCGTAGAAGCCCCTGCGATACCGCCTCAGGTAGGACCCGCCCCGGACGGCGCCCACCTTGTCGTACTTCGAGTGCAGCCAGAGCAGGTAGTAGACGAGACCCTGATAGACAGCCAGCGAATTCTCGCTGTGGAAGCCCCCGGGCTCCAAGACACGCGGCGGCTGCGCGCGGTAGCGCTCCTGGCGCGTGTAGATCTGCGGGTTGGGCAGCTCCCGCAGACGCATCACCATGAAGGGGCAGAAGTTGGAGAAGGACAGCGTCAGGTGGCTCCTGAGCGGCGATAGTGGAGGACGGAAGCTGACTTTCCCCGGATCTGCGCGCCAGGAACCTCCGCGTGCCTGCTTCCCACTCCTGCGCGGCTGACTACGCAAGGCTGATCCTGACCTACGCAATCCCTGACCTTCCTCCTCAGGTTCGGCCCCTGGACATATTCATCTGCTTGACCCTCGACTCCTCAAAACAGAGTCCTGGACCGCATCCTAGACTCTCCCCGACCCCTCCACGGTACTCAACCTTCTAAGGGTTCTTCCACCTCACTCCTCCACCACTCCCAGCTGCCTCCCTGGGCTCCTCTGCAGGTGAGCAGAAGGATGTAAAATCTGACCATGAAGTTCAAGTTCCTCCCTATGACCACCAGGGTCACCTTTTCCGCCTGGTCTCCAGGGCACTTCATTGGCAATGCATTCTATCCATACTACACTCCCTCTCAGTTGTTGATCACCAACCTCCTTTCCACTTAGCACATGTGGTTCCCCCTGCCTGGAACACCCTTCTCCATCTACCACCTTATCAGTTCTCCTCACCCTTCAGGCACCTCTTCTCCTTGAAGCCCTCCCTGATGCACCCTGCCCCCAGGCTGGGTTAGACCCCTCCTCCTCCTTTGAGCCCAAAGGCTGTCACTGGGGATGGCTTGGTCTCCCCCACCACATACACCCCAAAATGGGAGCTTCAGATGGCAGTGCCTAAGGCTCTGACTGTCTCTGCGATTCAGTATCTTCTCACCCTTGCCGCTCCAAGACATGTTCGTCACTGATCTGCTGGAACATCAGTAGCTGCTCCACGGGCATGAGCCTCTTGACGAGCCTACCCTGCTGGTTGTCTATCAGGTACACCAGCTGCAGTGGGAAGGCACAGGCCACATGAGCTGGTGTCAGCCACCCTACAGCTCCTCCATGTCTCGCCCGCGCCATCCCCCCACCTTGGCACCTGGTACAGTTTGTTGTCTTCGTAGAAGAGGGTGACCATGGTCTCATTGGGGGCGTAGAGAGAGGACTGCTGAAGAACCTGGAGGTTGATGTACACCTCCCAGGCCTTGGACGGGAACAGCTGGTACACCCTGTAGCTGCCCTCCAGGAGATACCAGATCTGGGGGTGTAACAGCCAGGTGTGTGTGTGAGGCCCGTGGGCGCTGTGACCCCTACCCCTCCCTCTGAGGGGTGAGGACCCCACTCCCTGAGGGGTGAGTCTTGGGTGCTCACCTCCGGCTGGGACCAGGTGAGCCATCCTTCTGCTTCTCAGACCCAACCACCTCTGCTTCCAGCCCTCACTCCCCATCATACACTTCTTCACTGTTTCAGTCTGCTTGAGTTTTTATTACTTGCAATGTAACCATTCCTAATATACACACTGCCTGAAGGCTGGGGATCTGAGGGCTAAGCCCTCTTTTTCCCTTCTCACCCTTTTTAAGATTCTTTTTTTTAATGTGGACCATTTTTAAAGTTGTTATTGAATTTGTTACAATACTGCTTCTGTTTTCTGTTTTGCTTTTTTGGCCCTGAGACATGTGTGATCTCAGCTGCCCGACCAGGGATCGAACCCACACCTGCTGCAATGGAAGGTGAAGTCCTAACCACTGGATGGCCAGGGAAGTCTCCCTTCTCGCTCTTTGCCCCCTTCAGGGTCTCCGCATCCCCTTGGCCTCAGTTTCCCACCTCTGCACTGATGCCCACCCTCTCATCCCCTAACTCATTTGGCTGTAGACCAAACCTCCTCCTTAGCCTCAGCTTGGAGGACCCTCTTCAGCCTCCAGCACATCCCCCTCCATGTGGCCTTCTCTATGAAGCCCTCCCTGACGCACATACCCCTAGACAGGGTCTGAACTTCTGTGGGTGCTGTTTTCCTCACTGCAGCCTTGGCTGCTCTGAACTGTCACTGTCTGGGAATGAATCCGTCCTCCCAACTGGACTGGGACCCTGTGAGGTCAGGGCCCACAGCTGACTCACTGCCCACTGTGTCTCCAGCACTGGATCAGGTGTGCTGAGCGGCCTGGAAGAATGAAAGAGGGCTCCCTCTGGACAGCCCCTCATGGCTCTGAGCACAGGCCCTTCACCCTGCTGAGTAACTTTGGAAAAGACACATCCTTTTTGAGTTCGAGGATTCTCAGCTATAAATGGAGCTTCTGCTGCCCTTCCATTCCCTGAGAATGTTCCCTCTCCTGGGCCCTTTTACCCTGATGGGGTGGGGGAAAAGAGAGACCCCTGGGCTTTGGGGAGAAAGGAAGTGGGGAGAGGGGCAGGGCAGTCCACCTCCTCATTCTCGGTGACAATGGCCACATCCCCTTGGAACGAGTTCACCAGGTACTTGATGGACAGCTCCTTGGGGAAGTCCGCCAGGTAAATGAAGTTTTCACTGTTCAAACTGAAAGGGCAGAGGTCGGAGGTCAGGACACCCAAGTGAGACCCGGAGAATATCTGCTTCCCTGACTAGTCCTGACATGCCGCTGCAGGAACCATCTACTCGCTTCTCCGCCAGGCTGATGAGAACACACAAAGGAAGCCTGGGACTCTAGTTTCTGTCCCCCATCTCCAAACCCCCTGGCTGACCTGCCCATCTGTAAACAGGAGCTGTTGACCAAACTGGCAGTTTGCCAACACCCCACAGAGTTGGCTCTGGGTCCTTCAGCTTCCTGAAGGGTGAAAAGCATCCTACCCTCTCCCCGAGCCATGTCCCTCTATTGCTCACACAGGTTGGGTCCTCATAGCAGGTTTCATTTAAGAAAGGATTCCCACCTCTGGGACTTCCCTGGTGGTCCAGTGGCTAAGAATCTGCCTGCCAATACAGAGGATGTGAGTTCAGTCCCACACGCTGGAGAGCAACTAAGCTCATGCACCACAACTAATGAGGCCAAGTGCCTCAGCTATGGAAGCCCTCTTGCCTAGAGCCTGAGCTCTGCAGCAAGAGAAGCCACTGCAATGAGAAGCCTGTGCATCACGACGAAGAATAGCCCCTGCTCGCTGCAACTAGAGAAGAGTCCATGCACAGCAACCAGGACCCAGTGGAGCCAAAAATAAATAAAGATAAAACGTTGTTGTTGTTTTTTTTTTAAAGGACTCCCAGCTTTAAAATATCAGCTTCCCCTGTTCTATCTGTGTCCATCCTAGCCCATGTTTTCCCCCATGATGGTTGTGATCACTTCTGGCCTTAGGCATACACACCCTGAAAACTTGGTGACTTCAGAATGGAGCCCCACCCTATGTGGGGCTGGGGAGGCTGGCTCCATACCTCTGGAGGAGGAAGTTGCCCCAGATGACCAGCAGGTTGTTATATGGGTTGTAGGACATGCCCTTGGGGACCATCGGAGAGTTGGTATAGGACTCTGTCCCTAGAATCATCAGGAACTCTAGGCCTCGAGCTGGCGGGGGGCACAGGCAAAGTGGACACAGCAGTGAGCTTGGGCCTCTCCTGGCACCCACCCACTTTTCCAGCCCCCTCTGCCTTCCTCTCCTACCGTCAGGGATGAATTCCGGGAGGGTGTAGAGCACAACCAGGTAATCACTGACTACAGGTGGGGAAGACACAGCAAAATCTCCTGAGACCCTGAGTTTTCAAGACCTGCAACTGAGCAAGTCCCCAGCTCCCCAACGCCTCCAACCCCATCCCAACAGCTTCCCATTTGGGCCCACTCTTGTTGCTGTTGTTTAGTTGCTAAGTCATGTCCAGCTCTTTGCGACCCCATGGGCTGTAGCCCAGCAGGCTCTTTAGTCCTTAGAATTTCTTCATGTGAATTATAAAAACGCACTTCCTCTAAGAGGATACAGTCCTGTGAGGGCAGAGGACTTGATTCCTTGGCTGGGGAGCTCCATACACAGCGTAAACAACTGTACATGCACACCTGCTAAGCTGCTTCGGTAGTATCCAAACCTATGGACTGTAGCCCTAGAGGCTTCTCTGTCCATGGGATTCTCCAGGCAAGAGTACTGGAGTGGGTTTCCATGCCCTCCTCCAGGGGATCTTTCCAAATCCATGTCTCTTATTGTCTCCCGCATTGGCAGGCGGGTTCTTTACCACCTGTACCACCCGGGAAGCCCTAAACAACTGTACATGGCAGCCCTATTCTCACTCCATCAGCTCATATCAAATCTTATTGTGAGCCACAAGGCCCTCCCAGGTCTCACATCTGCTCATGCTTCCAGTCTCCCTCCCTCCCCTTCCCCCTCTGCTCCAGTCTCATTGACTTCCTCTCAGTTTCCCCAGGCCACTCGGCCTGTTCTCCACCACTGCCCCTGACCTAGCAGTGGTAGGAGCCACATTTCTGTTCCACTATCTGTTGAGCACAGATGCTCAACAGGATGGAGCAGCAGTTCATAACCCCAGCTCCTGTCCCTTCCCGCTCAGCAGCCCCCATTGGTGCCCCAATTACCCAGGTCATAGCTGACCACCTGGAAATACTTCGATAAGGCAGGGTCTACAATCTCCACCAGCATCAGTAGATTGTAGTCACCAGCAACGAATACGGCCCAGGTGATGGAGCAGTTGACAACTGGGGAGGGAAGGCAGAGGTCCAGAGAAGCCCCTCCAGCCCCATCCCCCTCCACGGTCTCTGTAATTGCCATGCCTATCCTGATGACCCTCCACCCATCCCCAAGAAACTGCCCGTCTTTTCCCATGGCCTCTCCTCCGCCTTCCCTGCTCTCCTACATCCCCGATTGCCCCCCAACCTTCCCAAGCCCGCCGTATTCCCTGCCCCCACAGACCCATGTGGAAGCCGGGTACCTAGAATTGCACTGCACACGGACCGATGCCTGGGCAGCAACTGGAAGGACACGAGGCCATCTGAGGAGCAGAGCAGGTCAAGGCTCAGGCCCTTCCCAGCCCATCCGGCCCACCACATCAGCTCTCCAGTTATCCAGGGTTGAATACCTGTGCCTCCTCCTTAACCCTGGGGCAGCTCTCCCCCAACTGGCCTTTCTGTCCATTCACAACTGGCCTATCAGAATATGTCTGCCTGCTGGTCACAGTAATTGGCTCAGGTCTGAGCACATGACTCAGAAATGGGCCAGAGTGAACCCTGGGATTTGAGCTAAGGTCAATGGGGGAAGAGTCTGCTGTCACTCGCTAGGGGTTACTCAAACCAGTGGGAGATTTGAGTCCTGACTTTCTGGATGCCATCTCTAACCCCTGTGAGGGGAGTACCTATCTGAAAATGAGGCCAAATTACAGGGCTAATAATGATAAACTCTTGAGTAGGACTCACCATGTCCCTAGTGCTCTAAGATCTTCATATACGTCAACTTATTTAACCTTGATAGCAACACAATGATGTGGGTATTAGTATTCTCAGCCCCATTTTGCAAATGAGGGTAAGCACCCAAAAAGAGAGGTTGAGTTACCTGTCCAAAGCCACAGATGACTTGAGCTGGGTGTGTTAGAGCAGTCTATCTCCTGAACCCATGCTATAATCCCTAGGCTATACTTCCTTGCCAAGGGATAGTCCTGACGATTCACCCTGCAAGCCCTGGATCCAGCTATGCCTGATGCTGCATCTGGGTCTTTTCATCTATATAAGTCTACACATTTTCTACGCTTAAATGATTTTTTAACTGAGCTTCTGCCCTTTGAAACCAAACACAGTGAAAGATACAAAACCTCCCAACCCTGCCCAGCCCTGCCACTACAAAGGCATAAACCTATCTTGACTCACAGCCTGGGACCCCTCCTGAACGGGTGAGAGGTGAGGGCCTGGGGTCAGAACTCTTAGGAGTGAGCAGTTCCAGAGGGGTCTCTTGGGCTGCTGGAGACCCCTGACCTTACCTGTGATGGTCCCAAAGTGGACGTAACCTTCGTGCTTGCCAGTGGTGAGGGCCATCACATACTCGGAGCCATTGCTGTGGAAATGCACGGGGCACAACCTCTTGATGCACTCGTCAGCCAGCACTCGAACCCATCTCTCTGCGGGGGCCAGCACAGACATTTGAGCCTGGGACCTTGAGCCCCCAGACCTAACTATGCCTCAAACCAACATGCTCCTGAGTTTTCTAGCTGTCTAAGCCAGTAAACACTCCTTTCTTTGACTTATATCTATTCTAACCTGGTTCTTCTCACCGTCAAAGTTCCCTAAGAAAGAAAGTGAGAAAAATTAAGCCTTTGGGAACACTCACTAACTAATGAAATAGGTGTTACTCTGTAAGTTTCTGTGATCCTGTAAGTTCACATCGCTCATTTACATGGGGCAGGGGATGGGGGTCAGAAGAACTAGGGCTTTGACATCATTTAAAAGACGAGGCCGAATCCAAAGTCTCTCTTAAGATTTCCCTGGTGGTCCAGTGGGTAAGGCTCTGCACTCCCAAAGCAGAGGGGCTGGGTTCAACCCCCGGAGCTAAGCTTCACATGCCACAACTAAGAGTTCACATGTCTCAACTAAAGATCCCACATGCTGCAACTAGGATCTGACGAAGCCAAATAAATAAATTAAAAAAAAATTAAGTCTCTCTTTTCCTCCCTGATCAATCTCCTTCATGGCTCTGCCTTTCCAACAGCCCATCTCTGTTTCTCTTTGTCTAATTTTCTGCCCCTCCCCAGCGCCCCACACTTCTCACTTGGTGCACATCTCCCTCTAGTATGCCATTCTGACCCTCTCTACGCCTTTGCATATGAGTGAGCATGCACATGTGTCTTTCTCTCTCTGCTCCCTCCCTTCATTCTCGGGCCTCTCTCTGCCCTTAGTCGGTTCAAGACTCCTGGGAAGGTCTGGATGAAAGCCTTGTCCCAACATACAGAGGGTAGGAGGAGGCGCCTGCAGGGTGGGAAGTGATGCTTCAGGAGCTTGGGAAGTCCCTCCTACATCCCCCTCTCCCCACCCATGGTAATTCCATTCCCAGATGCTTCCAGTGATGGAGTCCCTGAAGCGCCTTCCCCGGGGCTCCAACAGGCAGGTCCCACGGCCTAAGATGCCCAGGACGCCAGGGTATGTGACCCGGCCAGTGACCCCTTACCGCTGCCATGATTGCTCTCGTAGAGTGTGGTGTAGGTGCCTGTAAAATAGTAGATGAGCTGGTTCTGCCGGATGAAGAGGGTGCTCTCAGTGGCAATGGCATCGTAGATGGTGGAGGTGAAGCTGGCTTGGGGACAGTAGAAGGAGCCTACCCAGCAACTGTCAATGCTCAGCTGCGGAGGAGTGGAGCCAGTGGTGAGCAGGTGGCCTTCATCTCCACTCCCGTGTCCCACCTTGTGGGGAGGCACCTGCTCTGACCACTGCTTGGGATGGACACATGTGGCTGCCCCCAGGGCCCCCTTCCTGCTCACCTTGCAGCAGCATCTTGGTGGCCAAACTTCCCCCAACAAACCTCCCCTGGAAGCAGGCGACCCAGGCCAGAGCCAGTGGGAGCTTTCTGTGCTCCCTGGAGTTGGGTAGTGCTCCATATACTCAACAGGGCTCAGCACACCTGGTTCCCCAGGCCCCAGTCAGGATTGTCCTCATGTGGATCCAAAAGATTCCATGCTTGGCCTAAGGCACATTTTAATAATCCTATTCTGTATTTTTTATATTTATTTATTTTTGACTGCACGGGGTCTTTGCTGCTGCACGTGGGCTTTCTCTAGTTGTGGTACGAGGGCTTCTCATTGCAGTGGCTTCTACTGTTGCAGAGCACGGGCTTCAGTAGTTGCAGCTCATGGGTTTAGTTGCCCCGAAACATGTGGGATCTTCCCAGACCAGGGATCAAACTCATGTCCCCTGCACTGGCAGTTGGATTCTTAGCCACTAGACCACCAGGGAAGTCCCTATCCTATTCTATTTGAACGAATGGCTACCTGAACTCACTGACTGATCACTAACACTGGCAATATCGTTAACAGTGGGAAAGCACCACCAATGAAGGGCTCTTGCCTATAACTTCAACCAAGCTTCTAGAACTCACAACCAGTTCATAGGCAATATAGGGTGTTGTGGCTAGAATTTACATGTTGAAGCTCTATCTCCCCAATATGACTGTGTTGGGGCCTTAAAGGAGATAATTAAGGTCCAGTGAGGTTATAAGGATGGGGCCCTAATCCTACTGAACTTGTGTCCTTATCAGAAGAGGAAGAGACACCAGGGCCATCTTGCTCTCCACTCATGCACACAGAGAAAAGGCCACATGAGGACAGTGAGAAGGTAGCCATCTGCAAGCCACAGAAAGAGGCCTCACTAGAAACCAACCCTGCTGACACCTTGATCTTGGACTTCCAGACTCCAGAACTACAAGAACATAAATTTCTGTGCTTAAGCCACCCAGTTTGTGGTATTTTATTATGGCATCCTGAGACTAATATTCAGTACATAAGGTCAGAGGAACAAGTTAATTGATTCTATGGAGAAGAAAACAGCCAGGGCTTCCCTGGTGGCTCAGTGGTAAAGAATCCACCTGCCAATGCAGGAAACATGGGTTCGATCCCAGGTCCAGGAAGATCCCACATGCTATGGAGCAACTAAGCCCTTGAGCTGCAACTACTAAACCTCACGTGCCTAGAGCCTGTGCTCTGCAATAAGAGAAGCCACCACAATGAGAAGTCTATGCACCGCAGAGGAGCACGCATTCGCCAGAGCAGCACGCATTCGCCAGAGGAGCACGCATTCACCACAACTAGAGAAAGCCTACGTGCAGCAATGAAGACCCAGAGCAGCCAAAAAACAACAACAACAAAAAGGCAGCAAACAGTCAAATTCTATAGGACAAAAGGCCTGGCTTCTTAAATTACCTGGAAAAAAAAGGTGATTGATGGTTGTGGGTTGGGGGAGAGCAGATTTACAGGTGAGAAGAGAACTAAGAGAGTTCACAACCAAATGCAACACGCACATCCTGATTCAAGCAAACCAACTATAAAACACATTTTTAGATAATGGGGGAAATTTAGCTATGACCAGGTCAGATGATATTGGATTGGCCAAAAAAAATCATTTGGATTTTTCTGTAACAGCTTACCAAAAAATCCAATTGAATTTTTTTGGCCAACCCAATATTAGGGGCTTATTGTTAATTTTGCTGGGCATTATAATGGCATTGTGATTTTATTTCTTAAAAGTCCTAATGTGTTAGAGATATTTCCTCAAGTATTTCCAGAATTTACAAGTGAAATGGTATGATGGCTAGAATTTTCTTTCAAACGTTCTAGGGGGAAAAAAGTAGGGCAAAAAAAAGCAAAATGTTAATTATTGAAGCTGGGTTCATTATACATTTCTCTCTATTTTTGTGTTTGGCTGAAAATTTCCACTAGAAAGTGGAATTTTCTACTAACTTTTCCAACAAAAAGCGTAAATCAGAGATTTCCCAGTGGTCCAGTGGTTAAGACTCTGAGCTTTCAATGTCCAGGGCATGGGTTCGATTCCTCGTTGGGGAACTAAGATCCCACATGCTGTGCAATGAAGACAATAAAAAATTATTTTTTACTTTTAAAAAGTATAAATCAAAATAAAACTCTAAGCTCTGCTGCTAAGGGAAATTTTACCAAGTTAAGAGGAACATAAACATTCTCACTTCCCTACCTATTCAGTACATAAGAGATTTCTGCAGACTACAGACTTTGTTGCTATGCCTGGGCAAAACTAACCTGCACCCTCTCAATCTGTCATTTTGATTGGATATCACAATGTATTGCCCTGTTAATATTTAAAGTGCTGCCTCTGTTTTCTGGAAGAAATACTTGGAAAATTTCTTTGTTAAACTAGAAGATCATCACACCTCCCCTCTTCCTCCACATGCCTGAGAAAAAGAAAAGCTGTGAGTCAGCTGGATTTCTTATTTGAGCAGTGTTTGAGAGTTCTGACTCATTTCCCCCAACAAGCAGCCTGTTGGGGTTCTCTGACCACAATGACTGAGTCAAGGTGGGCGAATGGTGAGCCACACCAAGGGGAAGGAATCTTGTGATTTGAGGGTTAGAAGATAATGGGAAAGTTATTTCCCACTGGCTGTGGGCCTGAGAAGATGCAGCCTTTGCAGTTCCAAGTCCAGAGATGTTTGAGCATAAAGTCAATTGTTTGAGCAAGCTCTGGGAGTTGGTGATGGACATGGAAGCCTGGCGTGCTGCAGTCCATGGGGTTGCACAGAGTTGGACATGACTGAGTGACTGAACTGAATTGAACTGAACTAAAAGTCAATACAGAGGAATCAGGTCTGAGAACTGGAGAGAGAGAGGGAGAGACTCAGATTTGGTGACACTGTTTGAAATCCTGGATCAAACTGGACCTGAAGTCCTGAATTTTTTTGGTTACATGAACCAACAAATTCCCTCTTCCATTTTTGGCAGGTGGCTAGTTGGGCTCAACTCCATTTCTCCCATTTTCTTTGGTAATGGAGTTTTAGCAGGGTATGTGCCAGCCAGGTGGAAATTAGACTTCCCAGCCTCCCTTGCAGTGGATATTGCCAACGGACTAATTCGTCAGCAATGGAAAGTGACTGCAAGTGAAACTTGCTTAAGAGAAAATAGCTTGCCCTTCACTTCTGCTCTTTCTCCTTCCAAGCTGGCTTCAGTATGGACATGGGCATGATGCAGCTCCAGTCACATGGGTAAGATCAACACCCGGGGCCTAGAGGATGGTTAAGCAGGAAAGTAAAAGAGATTGGGGTTTCTCACATCTGGACTGTTTGGCAAATGAGCAATAGCATCCATTTAAGCTGTTCTCTCTCAGGGGTCTGTTTGATACAGCATCTATTAATTTTTTTTTTGTGGGTGGTGGGGTGCACCATTCAGCTTCTGACCAGGGACTGAACCTGGGCCACAGCTGTGAAAGCCTGGAATCCTAATCACTAGGCTTCTGGGGAATTCCTGTTACAGCATCTAAACCTGACCAACACACGGCTGAAGATAGCTGCATAGTGTGTGTGTGTGTGTATGCGGGGGGCGGGGGTGTATGNGGGCGGGGGGGCGGGGGTGTTCTTATGAGATCCTAGGGGCAGTTGACAGGAGTGCTGAGGTGTGAAACAGGAAGAAAGATGGAAATCAGAGCAGAGACAGCAATGTGAGAAAAGTCCTTCTGGTTAAAAAAATGAGAATAAATAGACTTTGATTTTGGAGTGACGGAAATTCTTTGGAAATAGAGTTGGTGATTGCACAATACCAATATATTCAATGGTCCTACACTGTTCACTTTAAAATAGTGAATTTTATGATTTTCATATGGATACATTAAAAAAACAAGGATGCCTGAAGTTCAAATTGTACTTTTAACTCTCATGACATAACTCCCCTCCTTTGCCCTCCAAATCTCTTCAGCAGAATTCATTGGCTACATCTCTCCTGTGGGTGTGTTTGGGTCAGGAGCATGAAAACTGAACAAGGTCTGCAAAGACCTGGGTCAGAAGCAGAGAGAGCTGACAGGACAGCTCTACAGACCAGAGATGTTCTATAAACAGAAGGAGTTCAACAGAAGCAGGAATTCAGAGCCAGAGGGAACTGAGACATTAACCCACGGGGGGTTGTCAGCAATCCACGTGTGGGAGGACTTCGCTGGTGGTCCAGTGGTTAAAAACCTGCCATTCCATGCAGGGGATGTGGGTTCTGTCCCTAGTGGAGGAACTAAGATCCTACGTGCCTTGAAGCAACTAATCCCATGGGCCACAGTACAAAAGATGCCACGTGATGCAATGAAGATCCCACGTGCTGCAACTAAGACCTGATGCAGCCAAGTAAATGAATAAGTAAACAAATATTAAAGAAAATAAAATCATGGATGGCACTTTCAACTTTGATGGAAGGAGGTTCAAGCAGTCTTTAGGGGTTGCTGTGGTGCACATTGTTATCTTAGACAAAATTAACAACCAGCATCTTGTCCCCCCAGCTTGTGGCAAAGCTACCCTGATTTCATTCCTGGGGAGTCATCCTTTCACTGTCTCTTGTCTCGGGTACCCTCCTCATTAGGATAGATCTCATGACTCATGCTAAGCCAGCTGGCATGCTCCATTCTTTTGGGACACATGACCCAGGCTGGGCCCATCAGGACCAAGTAAATAAATTTCAGGAATTTTTAAAAAATCTATTTGGGAAAGAGAAGCTTCCTTTCTCTGCCTATGAGCTGGGATGATATGAATCACTTTGAGGATGGAGTTAATCCAGAAGAAGTGAAGCTGGAAGTTGGAGTCCTCATTCGAGCCCTGAATCAAGCCAGGCCTGCAAGCTGCTCTGTGTCCGGGCTTTGCCACTGGGTGTACCTATTCAATCCTATTTCTCTGCTGAAACCAAACTGGTTTGGAGCTCTGCCTACAACTGCAATTAACCCAAACATGTTTGTCTTTCACACTGAAAGGACCCTGCTTCAGACACTACTTCCATGTTTTGGAAGTAATATAGGCTCACAACGCCGAATTTGAAACCCTAAAGGCCAGGTGTACATTGAAATTCAGAATTTTCCAGTGTTTAGAAGGTAAGATGACACATATATGAGGCTTCCTCAGTGGCTCAGGAGTAGAGAATCCACCTGCAATGCAGGAGATGCTGGAGCCCCCTGGGTCAGGAAGATCCCCTGGATTAGGAACTGGCAAACCATTCTACTATTCTTGCCTGGAAAATCCCATGGACAGAGGAGCCTGGCGGGCTACAAAAGTATCGGATATGACTGAGTGGCTGAGCACACATCATGGCACATATATACCACCCAAACACCCAGTGGGGCCTGGGGCAGCACCCCATAGTCAAATTCCTTAATATTTCTGTAGAGCAGCATCAGAATATTATTAAATAGAATGCATAAAGATAAAAAAAAGAAGTCTTTGTTAGCTCAAGTCAGAGTTTCTCAACAAATGTGTTTTAGCCTTGAATTGTGAAAATGCCATTTCAAAGATTTGGGATTTCAGAACTACAAATGGTGGACCTATAAATAATAATAGCTTCAACTCCCATATTACTCATTCTGGGTCTCACTGCTATGCATTTGTGCCATTCTCAGAATCGTTCTGTAAAGTAAATATAAATATCGTTCCCATTTTATAAATGGGGAATCTGAGGCCAGGGTAGGTGAAGCGACTTGCCCAACATCACACAGCCAGGAGGCGGCAGAAGGAGGATTTGAACCCAGCCTGCAGAGTCTGTCTCTTGTTGATGTTATCTGCCTCTTCTGGGTGTTGGTGTGTCTTTGGGGACCCCTTCCATGGCCCTGGGCCTCTTTCCACTTTAGGAGCTGAAACCCAGCCCACCATCTGCCCTGCAGTGACTCACCTCCACGAGAAAGAAGTCCTTGAAGTTTGTGTCGGTCAGCAGGATGGCCTTCTCATCAGGGATGCCACCCAGGATGAGCACGGGTGCCTGGTCCACAGTGTACCACAGCGGCCTCGACGGGACATTCACAAAGTACTGGGGTATCAGATGGAAGAGCTGCGGGGCAGGGGCCAGAGGGCTGCTCAACAACCCACGCTCTTCCCACAGTTCTGTCTCATTTAAGACAAAACCTAAAGAACTTACCCTGACTCCCAAGGCCATGTGCAATTTGCCTCCATCACCTCTCTGACCTCATCCTCCACCACTCTCCCCCTTGCTCCCTTTCTCCCGGCCACATGGGCTTCCTCACTGCTTCTCAGAGCCTTTTATACCGACTGTTCCCTCTGCTCGAAATGCTCTTCTAGTAACCATGTAATTCCTGCTCTGCTCCACCAAGACTGTACTCAAATGTCGACCTTCTCAATTACACCTTTCTTGCCGTCCCCTCCTGTGTGTATGCTCAGTTGTGTCTCTTTGTGACCCCATGGACTGTAGCCCACAAGGCTCCTCTGTCCATGGGATCTCCCAGGCAAGAATACTGGAGTGGGTTGCCATTTCTTACTCCAGGGAATCTTCCTGACCCAGGGATCAAATCCATGTCTCCTGTGTCTTCTGCATTGGGAGATAGATTCTTTAGCCCTAAGCCACCTGGGAAGCCCCCGCCACCCCCTCTTACAGAGACCAAATTCCCCTCACTCTGAATTCTCCCCAGCGCACTGACCACTTTTTAACCTGCTGTGGAATTGACTAGATCTCATGTATGCTGGTCTGGTGTCTGTCTCTCCCACTAGACTGTCAGCTCACAGAGAGGGCAAGGATTTGGGTCTGTGTGTTCACTGTTATGTTCCCATGGCGCCACACTCTGGGCTCAGGAAGTGCCTACTGAATGAATGAATGCACTGTGATTAAGAATATGGGTGCAGGAGTCAGCTAGACACAGTTACAAGTCTGTAGGCAAATGGCTCCATCCTTTTGGGGCCTCAGTTTGCTCCTCTTTAGAATGGGTATACTAGAGGACCTTCTCTCACAGGTCACTGTCAAGACTTAACATGTACTTAGCAGAGCATGGCACTGGGGCCCTTCCCATCACTGGAGCCCCCTCACCTCATTTCCTACAGTGAATTGGAGTTTATGGTCTTGCTTACTCTTCAGGAAGCCATTGATGTTTATATGAAACCTGGAGGTGGGTGTGGGGCAAGCACGGTGTGGGCTCCGGCTGCTGCCAGAGCTCACAGCCACTTCCCTGCCCCTTTCCCTCCCTGAGGACCCCTCTTGTTTTCTACGGGAATCCGGAAATTAGGAAGCCCCTCCCAGAGTCTCCGCGCCTCACCCAGCCCAGGATCGGGAAAAGGCACCTTTTATTGGGAATGAAGGGCCCCAGGCCATTGCTGCTAACATCCACGCGCATGACCACGCTGCCGTTCTTGATGGGCATGGGCGTGTACCAGCTCATGAGACACATCTCCTCTGCGTCACATCTCTCTGCTGGCAGGCGGTGGGCACTGAGGCTGCTGGGGCCTTCCAGTAGCCTCCTCCCATCCCGGCCACAAACCACTGGGATCTCCCCGCAACTCAATTTGGCATGCTCCATTCTCAGCCATGGATCCCCCTGGGGCCTCTGTGTGGCCCCATCTGGGCCCCAGAACCTGCTGAGGCCTCCTTTGGCCACCCCCCTCCCAGGTCAGAGATCCCTGTAAGGCCCCCAACCACCCCCACATCGCCACCAAGTCATAGGCCCCTCTGACATTCCTAGCCACCCCTTGAGACCATGAACCTTGCTGAGGTTCCCTGGCCACACCCACACGGCCACGCCCCCACCCACCAGGCGGGCTGTGACCCTCCAGGCTCACCTGGGCTGTGGAAGGGGGCTGCCTCCATCTGGATCTGCAGCTGCTCTATCTTCCAGCGATGGAAGTTGACTGGGGACTGGAAGGTGACCAGCACCACTGGCTTCAGCCCTGTCAGGTGGCCCTTGCGGACCAGGGCCTCAGAGGACTGAGGGTGAGATGGCCCCACAGGGTGTCCTTAATAGAGCCTGCGGGTCCCCCTGCCTTGACCCCACCTTTACTAGCCTGCCATCCTCCTAGGCTGGGTCAGGAGAACAGACTCTCCACTGTGGGAAAGTCAGAGAACATGTTCTAGGTTTGGGGCTCGGGAGGGGGATGGGACCAGTCTAGGAGAGGGGCGGAGGTGCTTTCAGCTGGGAGGGAGTCAGGAGGTCTTCCTGGAAGAGGTGAGTCCAGAGCAAGGTCCTCAGACAGAAATTAGACATAGGGAATGCATAGCGCAAAAAAGCGCATAGGGCAAAAAAGCATGGGATAAACAAAAATGTAAAGGTGGGAGCACCTGGCACCCATAACTACTAGCAGCCTCTTCCCTCATTCAGGGATTCCATTCTCACTCTTGGAGCTTCTGGTTTAGGGACCGGGATCTGGGGTATGACGGGGCAGTTAGCCCCTGGAGAGAGGCATGGCAACCCACTCCAGTATTCTTGCCTGGAGAATCTCATGGACAGAAGAGCCTGGAGGGGCTACAGTCCATAGGGTCACAAAGAGTCAATCATGACTGAGGTGACTTAGCAAGCAGGCAGGCAGGGGCAGTTAGACAGAAAGAACTAGGGACGAGGGTGACTGGGCAGCCAGGGACAACCTCCCAGAAATGCCAGGATCCTGGCTGGGCTAAGAAGGGAGGGCAGGGCTTAGAGCAGCCCCCAACCTTTTTGGCACCAGGGACCAGTTTAGTGGGGACTAAATTTTTCCACTGACCAGGGTTGGGGGGTGGGGGGAAGGTTTCAGGATGATTCAAGTGCATTACATTTATTGTGCACTTTATTTCTATTATTATTACATCAGCTCCACCTCAGAACATCAGGCGTTAGATCCCAGAGTCTGGGGACCCCTGACTTAGCGTGGAGATGGAAGGAGGAAGACATGTACTCTAGGGTATGTGCTGTGCTGTGCCTAGTCATTCAGTTGTGTCCAACTCTGCAATCCCATGGACTGTAGCCCGCCAGGGTCCTCTGTCCACGGGGGTTCTTAGGCAAGAATACAGGAGTGGGTGGCCATGCCCTCCTCCAGGGGATCTTCCCAACCCAGGGATGGAACCCAGGTCTCCCACACTACAGGAGGGAAGCCCATGCATACTGGAGTGGGTAGCCTATTCCTTCTCCAGAGGATCTTCCCGACCCAGGAATCAAACTGGGGTCTCCTGCATTGCAGACAGATTCTTTACCAGCTGAGCTACCAAGAAAAGCCTGTTCTAGGGTATAGAACAGCATTAATATTTCATTTTTTGGCCGGATCATGCGGTATGCAGGTCCCTGATAAGTGATCAAACCCATGCTCCTGGCACTGGGAGTATGGAGTCTTACCCACTGGACCACCAGGGAAGTCTCTAGAAGAGCATTAGCAAAGGCTTGGAGGCATCCCCAAGAGACAGCTGTGCTCAAGTCACTCTGGGCAGGGGTGTGGGGAGAGCTATGAGACACGGGTGGGAGATTTAATGAGTCTTATTCCTTTGGCACAGGCCTTCATCCTGAGGAATGCCTCGGCCCGGGCCCTTTCAATCCTGCCCCCTACACCTGTCCCAGCCCTACCTCTGGCTTGCAATCACAGGGGAGCAAGTGCTGGTGTGTTGGGGACCTCTTCCTTATCAGGGCTATAGTGGCCACAACTGCCCTGGTGCTGTCCACTCTTAACTCTTGTCTGGACCAAGCATCAGCCTCCTCCCTGTCTCCTTGCTCCTGCTCTGCCCCCCATTCAGCCTGTTAACACCTGAATCCCATTGCATCCCTTCTCTGTTCAAAACCTCATGGCTTCATCTCACTAGAGAGAAAGCCAGGTCTCACTCTCCCCTCCCACTGTCCCCCTCGCTTAGTCTGCTCCAGCCACACACGGGCTCTGGGCGGTTCCGCATATATACCGGCTTCAGTCCTATCTCAGGGCTGCTGCACCTGCTGTTCCTTTGGCTCCAATGTTTTCCCCAGTTCTCTCCCTTTTCATCACTCAGGCCTCTGCTCAAGCTCTTCAGAGATCTTCCCCAACCATTCCAGCTAACACCTTCACCTCATTTTATTTTCATCTTTGCACTGATTACACTATAAGTTGTTTTCTGTATTTACTTGTTGATTGTCTGCTTCCCTGGTGGGCTGAATCCAGAAGAAAAATCAGGGCACATTGTTTATCACTGTACTGCTTCCCCACCCCGTTGTGGAAGAAAAAAAAAGGGTCTGACTCAGAGTTCAGTGTTGCATGAACAGATAAAGGAATGACTATCAGGCTTTCACAGATAAGGAGAGAAGGTTGATGGAGTCAACTCTCTGCCCAGGTCACACTCTAGAAATTTATTGCTAGTGTTCACTTTCTATGAACCAGCCACTGTGCTCAGTGCTTCACACATATTTAATCATTTTATGAAGTGGGTATGATCATTATTGTAGCCTTGTTAAGGATGAGGAGACTTTGGTACAGAGAAGTTAAGTGACTTGCCTGAGATCACTCAGCTGTTATGAGCAGGACTGGGGTTTGAAGCCAGGCAGCCTGGCTTCAGAGCTCAAAGGATTCACTATCATGCTATACTTCCTCCAGATAAATATGAGTCCATGGTAGATTCAAACCCAGGTCTGTAGCCTTCAGAATTTCAGTTCTAAACCACAACATTCTGCTTATTTCAGTCAAAACAATCTTAAAGAAGAACAAATTTGGAAGACTCAAACTTCCCAATTTGAAAGTTACTACAAAGCTACAGTGATCAAAACAGTGTGGTACTGGCATATGGACAGACATATAGAACAATGGAATAGAATTATATCCAGAAATATACCCTTATACTTATAGTCAATTGATTTTTGACAAGCATGTCAAGACAATTCAATGAGGAAAGAATAATCTTTTCAGTCCTGGCATAACTGGATATTCATAGGTAAAAATTAGACTCCTACCTCACACCATATACAAAAACTAACTCAAAATGAATCAAAGGCCTGAACATAAGACCTAAAACAAACAAACAAACTCTTAGAAGAAAACATGCGAGTAAATTTTCACGACTTCTGGTTAGGTAAAGCCTTAGACAACACCAAAAGGACCTGCAACAAATGAAAAAAAAATTGATAATTGGGCTTTATCAGAAATTAAAACTGTGGTGCCATTGTATGATATGTGAATTATATCTCAATAAATGTAAATCTTTAGTGCTTTAAAGGACATCGTTAAGAAAGTGAAAAGACATGGAAAGTAATAAAAATACTTAGAAATTATATATCTGAAAAGGAACTATTTTCCAGTATATAAAAAGAAACTTTATAATGTGACAATAAAAAGACAAATAACCCAGTTTTTAAACGGGCAAAGGATCTGAACAGACATTTCTCCTAAGAAGATAGATAAATGGCTAATGGGCATATGAAAAGATGTTCAACATCAGTTATGAGGCAAATGCAAATCAAAACCACACTGAGATACCATTTCACACACACTAGATCGCAAGAATCAAAGAAACAGACAATAACAAATGACAATATAGAAAAAATGGACCCCTCATACACTGTTTGTAAGAATGTAAAATGACATGGATTTGCTTTGGAAAACAGCCCTGCAAGTCCTCAAAAGTGAAACAGAGTTATCATGTAACCCAGAAATTAATTTCCTAGGTATATACTGAAGATAACTGAAAACAGATACTTGTACAAATGCAGCATCATTCATAATAATCACCTTCAAAGTGGAAATAACTCAAATCACCATCACTTAATGAATGGCTAAGCAAAATGTAGCACATCCGTACAACTGAATATTGCTGTCAGTCGCCCAATCGTGTCTGACTCTGTAACTCTATGGACCGCAGCATGTCAGGCCTTCCTGTCCCTCACCATCTCCCAAAGCTTGCCCAAGTTCAAGTCCATTGCATCGGTGACTCAGCCATAAAAAGGAAATACTGATCCATGTTTTAACGTGGATGGGTCTTGAAAACATGTTAAGTGGAAGAAGTCAGATACAAAAGGCCACATATTGCTTGATTCCATTCTTATATGAAATGTCCAGAATAAAAGATTTCACAGAAGTAGAAAACAGATTAGTGGTCTCCAGGTGCAGCTTGCAGAATTTTAGTTCCCCAACCAGGGATCAAACCTATGTTCCCTGCATACCAAGCCGGGAGTCCTAGCCACGGACCACCAGGGAACTCTTGAATTGTATATTTTTAAACGGTGAACTTTAGGACATGTGAATTCTATCTCAATTTTAAAAAATATTTTCTTTACTTTATGAGGAAAACATGTTTCTTTTTCTTTTTGAACCCAATATCTGGCACGTGGGATCCTAGTTCCCTGACCAGGGGCCCAACCTGTGCCTCCTACAGTGGAAGCTTTCAGTCTTAACCACTGGACCACCAGGGAAGTCCTTATATCTCTCTGGTTTTTTCTTTCTTTTTTTTTTTTAATGGAAATTAAAAGCTAAGAAGCACCAACTATGTGCCTGGTGAGGTATCAGGAATCTTGAATCTTTAAGGTCCCTAGGGTTCAATGGTGCCATGCCTATTTAAATATTAGAAAGGGGGAAAAATGAGGCCCCAACAGAATAAACATCCCCTGCCCCTGCACCCACTCACCACTTCTCCTGTGCAGGAGTAGTTGATCTTCAGGTAGTAAGGAAAGCCCAAGTATGTCTGCAAGGAGATGGTGAGCAAATGTCCAGAGCCCAGGGTGCAGCTCCAGGACCTCTCCCATTCGCCTGCCCCTAGTACCCTCACCTCGTCCGGGTCGATGGGCGCGTTCTCTAGCAGGTCGAACACTTCGTCCACTGTGTACAGCTCTTGATCGACAAAATGATCGATCGCGTCGTTCTTGCCTACTGACTTTAAGTTGTTCGGGACAACCTGCCAGGTGCACTCCTGGGTTTCTTGTATCGCCCACAACCTCCACGGTGCCAACAGCACCACCAGCAGTGNAAAAAAATTAGGGCTCTGTGTGGGAAATTAATCTGACCGGTTTAACACCCTCCTCTGCAGAACAAAGACAAAGGCAGTCATCTCATAGCGCCGTCTTGAGAAGTCAATAAGATAACACGTGAAGAGTACCTGGCACAAATAAATATTCAATAAGTTAACAGTTTTCATTGGTACTCTGACGCCTAACAGTTAAGGACTCAGACCGTCTTTTCATTTTATTTTGCCGCTGGGATCATAGTTACCCCACCAGTGACTGAACCCGAGCCCGTTGGAGTGGAAGCCTGGAGTCCTTGCCACTGAACCGCCAGGGAATTCCCCAGACCATGACTTTTTGATGGACTACAAAGCTGACTTTAAACTCCAGTGGTTTTAAACTTCAGAGTGCATTAGACTCAATCAGAAAGTGAAAGTGAAGTCGCTCAGTCGTGCCAACTCAGCGACCCCATGGACTGCAGCCTACCAGGCTCCTCCATCCATGGGATTTTCCAGGCAAGAGTACTGGAGTGGGTTGCCATTGCCTTCAGAAGGGCTTGTTAAAACAGGTTGTTAAGCTCCACCCCCTTGGACTGCAAGGAGATCCAACCAGTCCATTCTGAAGGAGATTAGCCCTGGGATTTCTTTGGAAGGAATGATGCTAACGCTGAAACTCCAATACTTTGGCCACCTCATGTGAAGAGTTGACTCATTGGAAAAGACTCTGATGCCGGGAGGGATTGGGGGCAGGGGGAGAAGGGGACGACAGAGGATGAGATGGCTGGATGGCATCACTGACTCGATGGACATGAGTCTGAGTGAACTCCAGGAGTTGGTGATGGATAGGGAGGCCTGGCGTGCTGTGATTCATGGGGTCTCAGAGTCGGACACAACTGAGCGACTGAACTGAACTGAAGTCATGTATGGATGTGACAGTTGGACTATGAAGAAAGAATTGATGCTTTTGAACTGTGGTGTTGGAGAAGACTCTTGAGAGTCCCACGGACTGCAAGGAGATCCAACCAGTCCATTCTAAAGGAGATCAGTCCTGAGTGTTCTTTGGCAGGAATGATGCTAAAACTGGAACTCCAGTACTTTGGCCACCTCATGCGAAGAGTTGTCTCATTGGAAAAGACTCTGATGCTGGAAGGGATTGGGGGCAGGAGGAGAAGGGGACGACAGAGGATGAGATGGCTGGATGGCATCACCAACTCGAGGACGCGAGTTTGAGTGAACTCCAGGAGTTGGTGATGGACAGGGAGGCCTGGCATGATGTGATTCATGGTGTCACAAAGAGTCAGACACGACTGAGCGACTGAACTGAACTGAACTGAAGTCTTTAGATGGTGCTGGAGCATTTGTATTCCACGTGATGCTGATACTAATGGTCTGGGGACAACACCCTGGGAACCTTCCATACCTCCCCAGGACCCCAGGGAAACATCCAAACTAAATTGTTTTCCAGAGTTCTGCATAAACTGATGCCTGATGTCCCTCCTATCCACTAACCTGTTTCTCTCTGTGGTCCAAAGCTTAGTCTTGAATATCCTTGATCCAGTATGCTGGCTGTCCTCCGAACTGTGCACACACTATAAACCCCTTCTGGAATACTATTCCCTACTTTGTCACCACCTGAGCACTTTCCTTCCTTCATGTCTTGTCTGTGATACAAGAGCAGCCCTCATCCCCCCCCTGACTACACTAGGCTATGGCTGCCTGGGAATGGGTCTCTATTTCCCACTGCTTCGCAGGCTCTGTGAGGGCAGGCCTGGGGCTTTGTCTACCATTGTTGTTTCAAATTCCGTGCAACACAGCGCAGAATAAGTGTTCCATGTAAATAAAGAGCTGATCAAAGTCTGTGCCTCTACCCCCAGCCCATCCCCACAGACCAGGGAGGGTGACTTCATCTGAGGGAAGAAACTCAGCAGCTGTGTACCTGAGCCCTTCTAGACTCACAGAGACAGAGAGACTGGGGTGTCTTCATGGCACTCCCTGACTCTGGAATATAACCGCACCAGGAGAAAGTGCCTCTGTTACTCGCATGCCCAAGGTATACCCTACAGCTTCATTTATCCTAGCAAAAGACTAGCAGCCACCCACATGTCCATTAGTGAAACATGGAAATAACTTGGACTTCCCCAGTGGCTCAGTGGTAAAGAATCCGCCTGCCAGTGAGGGAGCTGCAGGAGACGTGGGTTCAATCCCTGGGTCAGGAAGATTCCCTGGAGTAGGAAATGGCAACCCACTCTAGTCTTCTGTGGGATGTGTGTCCTAGAGGAGGCACAGCAGACATAAAAAAGGATATAAGGGACTTCACTGTTGGTGCAGTGGATAATAATCCACCTGCAATGGAGGGGACACAGGTTTGATCCCTTGTCTGGGAAGATTGCACATGCTGAGGAGCAACGAAGCCTGTGTACCACAATTTCTGAGCTGATGTCCTACAACTACTGAAGCCTACAAGCTTTAGGGCCCATGAGCCACTAATGAGCCCCTGTCCTACAACTACTGAAGCCTGTGCTCTGCAATGAGAAGCCCATGGACTGCAACAAAGGGTAGCCCTTGCTCACTGCAACTAGAGAAAGCCCACACATAGCAATGAAGACCTAGTGCAACCCCAAACTGAAAAAAAAAAAGATATGAGAACTACTCTTGTGCCTCTGAAATGATCTCTGAATGACACTGAGTTGGTTAAAAAAAAAAAAAAAGCAAGGTACAGAAAGAGAATATTAGAAAAGCATATAAAAATTATATATGCATATATCAGACATATAATATGAAAAAGGTACAGAAATGAGTCAATATTTTATTAAGCACCAGACACTGTTCTAAGAGCTTTACAGATATTGTTTAATTCTCCAACAAGTCCACGAGGTAGGTGCTGTTATACCATTTCACAGATCGGCAAACAGCACAGAAAGATGAAATGAGTGGCCCCAAACCACAGACTTGGGAATGACAGAGTTCAGATTTATACCCAGGGACTTTGCCTCCAGAGTCTGTGATTGTAATTACCTCACCATACAGTACCACTTTTGCAAAGTGAAAGAAAAAAAATTAATGACACACATATACACACAGGTATATTGCTGGTACATGCCTAGGAGGCTTGAGAAAATCTGTCATCACAGCCCACATACAGGAGAAAGACATTTCTATTGAATATTCTTCTACTTTTTCCACTTTTAAGTGTGTACTTTCTTTTTTTAAAGTATCTGAAATGAGCAGGGCCTGGTTTCTTTTAGAGGAAGGAATTTGGAAGGAGAAGTAGTGGGAAGCAGAAGCCAGATCATGCAGGCACCTTCCTCCCTCAAGCAACTGCCTCTCACCCAGCTGCTGACTTTAGCAGCAGGGTCAACAACTGTGCTGAGGAGCCAGGAAGGCTGGGAGACTGAGAAAGAACTAGACAATGGATATTTCTGAGCCTCCATGTGACAAGGTGACCAAAAAAACAAAAATCCTCATCTAAATCCCTGTCTTGCACTTCCTGTGTGATATTGGATAAGTTATTTAACCTCTCTGGGCCTCCTGTCCTCATCTGCAATATGGAGAATGTACCTGACTTACAGAGTTGCTAAGAGCATAAAATAAATTCTGGTGTCTCAAGAGCTTGGAACAGTGCCTGGCAGGTAGTAAATCCTATACAAGTGTTCTCTCTCATGTTATTAAAATGATTTTGTGTGATTTCTTAGCATCATTTGACAATGTTGACTTTTCCCTTTTTAAAAGTCTCTCAACTCTCACCATCATATGAGACTATGTTAATTAGAAAAAGAAGTCCTCCCTGAAAAAAAAGAAAAAGAAGTTTCCTTTGGGCATATTCAGCCTTGAACTTCAGCTCCAAGTTGTTTCCACCCTGCCCACCAGGCAACCCTTAAGCAGGTCCCTACCTGCATAATTATACATCATCATCCTGGCTGACTAGTTTGTTGATAGCTCCCATTCTCCCAACTTTCTGCCTTTCTAATAGAAGCCCAGTTTTGTTCAAGTATTTACCAGCCTGCAAACTAAAACCTCAGCCCCAGCCTCAGTCCCTGGTGGCAGGGGGAATCCTGAGGAATTCAAGCTAATCACAGTGATGCCATGATCACTCTGGCCGATGACTGATTCAGGAGCCAATTTTGGTCAATGATATGGAAGAGACACTGGGAAAAGGTTTCCTTCTTTCCAAAGAGGCACCATGGGAAGACACACCCCTTTCCCTCTTCTTGCATTAAAAATTAACATGTCTTATTGTGATGCCTGGACCTGTGGCAGCCACTTTGTGGCCATAAGGATAGCCCATGTGGGAGCCAAGCCTTCAGAGCAGAGAGAGAGAGGGAAGCCTTCAGAGCAGAGTGAGAGAGGGAACCAGGGAACACAAGACCCTCTTGGAGTTGTGAACTGTATCATACCCAGAGATCTCTCCAACTCGGGTGATATACAATATATAACCATCTCACTGTTTCAGTCAGTGCCAGTCAGGATTGTGTTACTTGCAACCCAAATCTTTCCTTACTGATATATGTATATGTATATATATATATATATATNTATATATATATATATATATATATATATATATATATACCCTATGGCTGATTTCTCAAGGCCGGTCTTCTCTTCATTCCCACCCAGGGCTGTCAATACCCACCTTCATAGTCTTGGTTTCCTCATCTGTCTGCAGCCTCAACTACCCCCTAAGTCCTTGCTCTGAGGGTCCCGCGACTTCCTGCTTCCTTCTCCTGGGTGTCCCTTTAGCCCTTCACAGCCACCATATTCCAAACAAGCCTCAACATCTCCCTACAAATTTGTTTTCTCACAGGTTCCCCACCTCGGGGGCAGCTGAGCATTGTTGGACCTTTCCCTGGCCTTTTCCCTCTCAAGTCTGTAAACCTTATGACCCGTCCACCTGGCCTTCTGAGCATCCCTTGACTTGCCCCCTCCTCCCCTTCCCTCAGCCTCACCCAGTCCCATTGCCTCCTGCTTCATTCCTGCCCCAGCCTCCCCTGGGCATCCAGCCTCAGTCTCCCCCTGACCCCACAAACATGTAGCGCAAAAGCCCAAATCTAACCATGGCCCTCTCCTGCTCAAATCCCTTCCAAGGCTCTCTAGTGCCCTCAAGAAAGAAGCCAAGTTCCCAAGATGGTCATTTAAGGACACTTACAATGTGCCCACATCTGGTGATAATACTGCATTATCTTCCTCATGTGTAAAGTACCCAGAACAGGGCCTAGCCAAAGAGATCATCCCAGAAAAACATGGCAGGCACTGTGAAACCATCTTTTGAACTATCATTATTGCCATTTTACTGATGAGGAAACCAAGGAAATAGGGGCAAAATGACCACCCAAAGACATGGGCAGGACACCGCTGAGTTGGGATTTGAGCCCAGGCAGGCTGGCTCTAGCTGGAGAAGGGCATGGCAACCCACTCCAATATCCTTGCCTGGAGAATCCCATGGACAGAAGAGCCTGGTGGGCTACAGTCCATGGGGTCGCAAAGAGTCGGACACGACTGAGCGACTGACACAGACACAGGCTGGCTCCAGAGCCCGGGGAACGTAATGTAATTAGTTCTTGGTAAACAGGAACAGCTGCTACGATGGTGTCTCACTAAAAGCAGTACCTTCCACACTGGGCTAGGATCCCGTCTCAGCTTCCTGGAAGACTCTATTATGCAAGCCTAAGGAAATGGCAACCCACTCCAGTATTCTTGCCTGGAGAATCCCAGGGACGGGGGAGCATGGTGGGCTGCCGTCTATGGGGTCGTACAGAGTCAGACACGACTGAAGTGACTTAGCAGTAGCACCCCAGGCATATCCGAGTATGTCTAGCTCCCTGGACACACTGGAGGAAAATGAGTCAGGTACACCTTCCCCAGACTGAGTACTCTTCAGATTTCAGGTCTGAGTGCAGTTGCCCCTTCCTCCAGGAAACCCTCCCTGACCTTCCCGGCTGGATCAGGTACATTCCCTGTGCTTCCTCCACCCCAGCCCTGACCACTCTGCGCACATTCCCCTGCTCCCACTAATGAAGTTCTGCCTGTTATGAACTCTCACTGTATTGGAGACAGGACAGCGAGCCCCATGAGAGCAGGGCCCAGAGCATCTGGAACACTGTGGTGGCCCCAGCGCTGCCCAGCACGGACTGGCACAGAGGAGGGAATTTTGAATGAGGGAATATATTCTTTCCACTTGACCCAAGAGGTGAATCAAGGCTCAGAGGGGGCCAGTCACTGGCCCTAGCTGAAGTGATCAATCCAGCACCTGAAATGAGGTCTGAGCCCAGAGCCTGGGAGAATCAGCAGGTGATGAGTGGCCTACTCGAGTGAGAGAGGCAGATGGCGCGAGGCAAAGACTGAGAAATACAGAGTCGGTGAGAAAGTCAGGGAAGCAGAGTGTGCCGGGAGGCGAGAGGAGGGGCAGGGGAAGCGAGGCAGTGCTGCTTCCTGGATCCCGGTGGCGCTCAGGCCGGTCAGACAAAGGGCAGACAGTGGAGGCAGGGCCTCAGGAACACCAGCGTGTGCTTGTAAACGGGCCAGTCCATCGGTTCCAGTCCCGAGGGCCCCTCAGCCACAGGCCTGGTCTGCAGCTGCCCCGACACTTGCCCCAGCTACCTGGGGATGGACGCGTAGTCCACATGCGAGCTGGCGGTGAGCTGCTGGTGTGGCTCGGGCTCAGGGCTCAGGATGTCCACCCGGTCATCTTCCTCCGCAAAGCTGGCGGGGCACGGAGTGGGCAGCAGGATGAGCTCTGTGAGGCCATGAAGGTCAGACACACGGCGGAAAGTCTGCACCAGGAGTACCATGGCGACCAGGCCCAGGAAGAGGTAGACTGCAGAGATGGCAGAGAGGCGATGAGTGGACCCAGACCGCCCAGATCACGGCCATGGGGCTACGGGATCCCCAAGGATGGGGCTGTGACTCTCAATGCCCCATCCCTCCAGGACGGGGCCAGGTCAACCTCACACCAGCCCTTAGTCCCCAGCCAGCCACCCCACTCACCTGTGACTAACAATTTGTAGACGGCCCGGTAGGGCTGGCCAGGGGCTTCTCCCGGCACGTAATCACCCAGGCCAATGGTGGACAGAGAGATGAAGCAGAAGTAGAAGGCGTCCAGGAAGCTCCAGGCCTCCTCAAGGTGGGCAAAGACGGCGGCTGGCACCAGGAAGCAGACGGTCACCACGACCCCCAGCAGGATGGCCAGGTGCCAGCGGGCTGCCTTCCGGGGGGCACAGCCCCAGCGCTGGCTCACCCAGGACAGGGGTATGTGGGTGAGCAGCAGTGACAGGCGCTGGGCAGAGGCGGTCAGCAGCAGCATGGTGGCTGGGACGCCCAGGAGCGCAAAGGTGATGGAGAAGGCCTTGCCCCCGTCGGTCAGTGGTGTCGTGTACCCGTAGCCTGCGGGAGTCAGGGGGAAATCCTTCGGCCCACTCAGCATCCACTCTGGAGTCTGTGATTGCCCTAAACTGAGGACTAATTTCAGTCTCAAAACCACCCCTCCCAGACTTTCTTATCTCCGGTGATGGCACCTCCACCCTCCCCACGGCTCAGGCTGGAGCCTGGTGTCATCCTCGGCTCCCTCGTCACTCACATCTACTCTGTTGTCTCAACCTTTGCGCGGAGCCCAAACCTACCCACTTTCCCCCTCACTCCACCCCAAGGCTTCATCCTGGTCCTGTTCTACCGGCAGCCTCCTCCCTGGTCTCCCTTCTCCCCCCATGCAGCCAGAGGGACCCTGTGAACACGGGAGTCAGGTCACGTCCCTCCCCTGCTCCGGGCCCTCTTGTGGCTCCATCTGAGGTCAAAGCACTTTGTCTGGTGACCCACGGGACGCCACACAATCCAACAGGGCAGCACGTGCCCTGCAGGGGATGCAGGTTCTATCAGGGGAAGGTCCCACATGCTGCAAGGCAACTAAGCCTGTGCACAACTGTGGGAGCCCACATGCCCCAGAGCCTGTGTTCCACAATGAGAAGCCCACACATCGCAACTAGGGAGTAGCCCCACTCTCCTCAACTAAAGGAAACCCACGTGCAGCAACGGAGACCCAGGGCAGCTAGAAATAAACCAGTTTTTAAATGGGTGTGACAAGCCCCACCGTGCCCTTGGAAGACTGTGGGAACACAGGAAGGTCAGTATGGGTGTGAGTTCTGCAAACAGAAATAGGACAAAGGGGAATTCAGGTGTTGGTGAAACTAGCTCGCTTTGGCAATGCGTAATTTCCCAAATAAATCAAACCAAAGGGTCAGAGATATGACTGGGGTGGTAAGGGGCCTGATTCATGTTGACGGTAAAATGTCTTGCCCCAAAGACCACAGATCCAGCCTTGTGGTCCATAAGAAAGTGTGAAAGCATTGCCCATACAAGCAGGCTTTCCCGTGAGCCCATCTTCCACACAAAAGGATCCCCTGGCTCTGACTTTTTAAAAAAACAACAACAAAAAAGTATTTATTTGACCGAGCCAGGTCTTCTTAGTTGAAGCATATGGGATCTAATTCCCTGACCAGGAATTGAACCCGGGCCCTCTGCATTGACAGCGTGGAGTCTTAGCCACTGGACCACAGGGAAGTCTCCCCCTGGCTTTTATATAGTCAAAGGAATTGAAAGCAGGGGCTCAAAAGATACCTGCACAGCCATGTTCATAGCAACACTCTTCACAATAGTCAGAAGGTGGAAACAACCCTTGTGGCCACCGATGGGTGAATGAATCAACAAAATCTAAGTACAAACAATGCAACATTATTCAGCCTTTGAAGGAAGGAAATACTGACACATCCTACAACATGGACAAATCTTGAGGATATTATGCTAAGTGAAATCAGCCAATTGCAAAAAGACAAAGCCTCTGCAATTCCATCTATATGTGGCACTTAGTGTAGTCAAAGTCATAGAGACGGGGGACTTCCCTGGTGGTCCACTGTCTAAAACTCAATGCGCTCCCAACCAGGGGGCCTGGATTTGATCCCCAGTCAGGGCACTAGATCCCACATGTCGCAAACAAAGATTCTGCAGGCAGCAACGAAGACTGAAGATCACGTGTGCCACAACTAAGATCTGGTTACCACCAAATAAGTGAATTAATTTAAAAAAATAATAAACATTAAAAAAATCACAGAGACGGAAAATAGAACAATGGTTGCTAGGAGTCAAGGAAGGGGCAAGTGGGGAGTTAGCATATACAAGGGTATAGATTCATTTTGCAAGATCCAAAGAGTTCTGGCGACTTCCCTGGGGGTCCAGTGGTTAAGAATCCACCTTCCAATGCAGGGGATGTGGGTTCAACTCCTGGTCCCACTGAGGAACTAAGATCCCATATGCCTCGGGGCAACTAAGTCTGTGTACCACAACTAAAGAGAAGCCTCTACACCACAACAAAGACCTGATGCGACCTAAATACATAAATAAATATTAAAAAAAACAGAAGTAAAAAGAGTTCTGGAAATGGGTGCTGGCAATGGTTGCACAACAATATGAATATACCTAATACCACTGAACTGTACACTTAAAAATGGTTAAGAAGTAAATTTTATGTGTATTTCGCCCCAGTTTAAAAAAAAAAATAGGGAAAAATAAAGGATCCTCTAGATCTTGCTGGATACGTAGCTACCGGGAATAAAGATAGCTAGATGTGGTCTGGAATAATTTATGGCCAAGGAGATATAGATGAAAGAAGCAAGTAACTTCAGAAAGTGTCCTTAAAGACAGGGAGATGCCTATCTCCCTTCTTTACTCCCTCCTCCTGCTGACTAGATCACAGATAGGAAGGCTGGAGCTGAGCAGCCATCTGGGACCATGAGATGAACTTGGGAATAGAAACCGCGCCTGGCTGAGAGTTATACTGGAACCTGAGGGTCTCTGGCCATGCAGCACCAGTGTGGTCTGGGACTGACTCCCTTGAACGTGAGCAAGAAATAAACTCCCATTATATTTAAGCAACTGTTATTTGAGGTTTAGCACCTATGGCTCCAAGCTTCATTAATACAAGGATTTTGATGGAGAAACTCCAGCAGCCTGGCTGAAAGGACAGGTTTGCAGATGACATGAAGTCCTTATAAACAGAAAAAATCAGAGTTAGAATAGAGTTGGGGGTGGGGGGGCTTCCCTGGTGGTCCAGGGGCTAAGACTCTGGACTCCAAATGCAGAGGGCTGGGGTTCGATGCTTAGTCAGGGAACTAGATTCCACGTGGCACAACTAGGAGCTTGCATGCTGCAAAAAAGATCGAAGATCCTTGTGCCCCAACTTTGACCCAGGGCGGCCAAAAAAATAAACAAATACTTTTGAAAAACTAGTGAATATTTAAAAAAGAAAGAAAGACGAATAGAAAGTGGGCTATGAGCCTCAACTTGCTACTTCCAAGAGTTGAGTCCAAAGCAGTGCTTTGTTATTTGGTCCCTGAGTGATATTGGCCAAGTGACTTCTCTCTGAGCCTGTTTCCTCAGAGTAGTTGAAAATGGCCTCATAAATGATCCCTTCCTTGAATACAGGTTGGGACAGGGCACCTAGCATAGTCATGGAAAGAGTCAGCAAGACTGCGATGCTCTCTCCCTCTCTGCATTCCCAGTTCCAAGCAGGCCAACTCCTCCAGCCCTGGCCTCAACCGCAGCAAGGCTGCCTGAACCAGCTCCAGGCCTCAGATCTTTCTCAGAAGACTAGGGCCTGTGACAAGCCCAGGAACGCTGTGGGAGAGGCCTCTCTGAATGTTGTCGGGTTTTCCATTTCTCTAGATATATTCAGGGCTCCCGGCTTCACCAACAGCACTAATGATAAATGAGGCTCTGTCAATCTCGGTTATTATTACTGGCATGTCTCATGGACACAGCATTCCTGCTTGACCAAGCTTGAGTCAGGCCCCTCTGAGTTCTCTTCATGACTAAGCCCAGTTTTAGCAGGAATCCTAAGTTAAGAATCTGCCTGCAATGTGGGCAATATAGGTCAATCCCTGGGTCAGGAAGATGTCCTGGTGAAGGGAATGGCTACCCACTGCAGTATTTGTGCCTAGAGAATTCCATGGACAGAGGAGCCTGACAGGCTACAGTCCATGGGATCGCAAAGAATTGGACGCAACAATGCCACTAAGTTTATTTAGGGAGAATCCCCCACACTTGACATCTGATCAAATTTCTCATTATCCACCACTTGTATTGAAGTCCTTGGCGGTCTTTAACAAGAATCCTGTTAAGCCAATTTAGCAAGAATTCCCCTAGTGTCCATATCCCCTCTTAGTACTTTTCCATCCACTAGTCCCCTCCTTCTGCTCTCAGCTCTAAATCTCCAGCTATCTTTGCTATACTCTGAATTGAGGTCAATCTCTCTCCCCTATTGCAATAACTTACCATTTTTAAGGAACGTCAGAAATTTATACATGTATCGCCCTTCATCATTCACAGAAGCCTAAGAAGTAGTGTTGTATACTGGTTAAGAGCATGGGACTCTGGGGAATTCCTTAGTGGTCCAGTGATTAAGACTCCATCTTCCAATGCAGGGGACTTGGGTTCGATCCCTGGTTGGGGAACTAAGATCCCACATGCCACAGGGCAACAAACTTCATGTGCCACAGCTACTGAGCCTGTATGCTCTAGAGCCCGCGCTTCACAACTAGAGAAGCTCTAACGCCACAACAAGAGAAGCCTGCATGCTGCAACCAGAGAAAGACCAAGTGCCACAACAAAGACCCAGGGCATCCAAAACTAAAAAAAAAAAATTTTTTATTTAAAAAAAGAGCATGGGACTCCGAGGCCTAACAGCCTCGGTTCAAATCTGCACTCTACACTTCCTAGCTGTGTGGCCTTGGGCAAGCTGTCCAACCTCTCTGGGCCTCAGATTCTATTGCTAAGAAACAGGACCACAAACAGCACCTGGCTCACAAGGCTTATTGTGGTGAGTAAAGTCCATATGTGGTGTGGTTAAGTCTTCTACCAGTTCTTACTATTCCTGTGAAGTAGGGAGTGTGATTATCTCCATTTTACAGATGACGGAGGACACAGAGGACTAGAGATCAGGAGTGGCTGAACAGGAATCTGAACCTGTGCCTGCCTTGAGTTTGGCTTCTTCACCTGTCCTGCCTGGGATGACTTCTCAGAAGCCAGGATCTAGGAGGAGACAGGGAGAGTGAAGCCCCGAAGCAGGTTGGGCAGGCCCAGCCAGCAAGTGGGCAGCGTCTGTGAGATCCAGCCCAGCTGCTGTGGCCTGGTTTGCTGGTCCACTTGACAGTGACAAAAGGGCCTCATGGTGACAAATGGCAAAGGCTACTGTCAGCAGGGATGGGGAGTTAGGTGTGTGGGCTAGCTGAGCCCCAGACCCCTCCCCAGTCCAAATCCTAGCATGCTGAATCGCCAAGCCATGTCCAACTCTTTGCGACCCCATGGACAGTTGAGCCCTCCAGGCTTCTCTGTCCATGGAATTTTCCAGGCAAGAATACTGGAGTGGGTTGCTATTTCCTTCTCCAGGGGATCTTCCCAACCCTGGGATCGAACCTGCATCTCCTCAGTCTCCTGGATTGGTAAGCAGATGCTTTACCACTTGAGTCTCCTGGGAAGCCATATCTTAGCAAAGAGGCAAAGAGGAAGTTTGGGGGCTGGGGAGGGGTTGTGGGAGGACCAGAAGAGCCTGACAAACAAAGGGATTTTCCAAGTCTGAGGAGCGTTGAGGTGAGGGATTTCCCAGGTAGGGCTGAGGGGGGTGGGGATCTGTTGGTCCTCCTTGAGGCTGTAGGAGTCCAGAGAAGGGGATCTGTGGGGTCCAGTTAGTAATCTGAAATCAGAGGCCAGTGTCCTGGTTTGAAACAGATCCTGGTTTGGGGCTGGGGTCCTGGTTCCAGAGGAAGAATGGGGACAGGCACCAGTGGGATTACAAATGGGATTGGGGCGGGGGGTGGTTCTTAGGTAGAGGGGGCTTCTGAGCCCAAGGATGCCTGAGGCAACAAGATGGGGGGAGACAATGCTAAGGGGATGATGGGAGGAGGTGTGTGTCTCATGTCCTGGCTAAGAGTGTCCAGGGTGAAAAGCGGTGATGGTCTTGAGTGAATAGTGGGGAGGGTTCTGGGGTACAAAGAGCCTGGAGCATCCTTGATGGAGGGAGAGTCCAAACCAGGCTGGGACAGAGTTGGGGCAAAAGGTTCCAGCTGTGGGTCTGGAGGAGACTAAAGGGGTCCCAGGTCCCAAGGAGGTTCCCTTTCTTGGGAAATTCATGGTGGACAGGGGGAATCTAGGGGCAGGGGCAGCAGGTTCGGAGAGTAGAGTCCCTGGGCTGGTACCCTGGTTGCGGGGGCGAGGGTGGATTCTTGTCTCAAGGATAGCATGTGTGATCAGCATTGGCATCCCAGGTATTCAGGGGCTCTTATAAGGAGCATCAGGGACCAGAGATTGGTGACAGTCTCAGCTAGGGGTGTCACATTCAAAGAGGCCCCTATAGAATCCCTGGTCATCCAGTCGTTAGGACTCTAAGCTTCCACTGCAGAGGGCACAGGTTAAATCCCACATGCTGGGTGGAGAGGTCAAAATAAATAAATAGAGGCCCCCATGGGAAGTCCCTGGTCTGAAAAACTCTAGGGGTTTTCGTTGGAGCTGTTTTGAGACTGGAGGGGTGGAAGTCCTGGGTAAGGACCTTCCGGTTAGAAAGTCAGTGGTTCTTCCTGGAAGGCGCTGGAGTTCTCTCCCACACTTCCAG
>SJYQ01096275.1:0-26682 GCA_006410935.1 Redunca redunca
TTACCCTATCAGCGACGACGGCCTGCCGAGGACCAAGGGAGAAGAATGGAGCCTTCTGCGTGTTTTAATTGGGTATGCCCCCACCTATTTCAAAAGGGATAAAAAGCTAAAAGGGCAGATCAAATAATAGAGGGGATGCCTCAGGTTTGAGAAGCAAAATCAGAACAAGCTTGGAAGAGTAAGATGAAACAAAGAGTTAATGTCATTTATTCATTATCCAGACTAAAAACTTGTGTTCCGAAAATGAATTTTTCCCCCCTCCCGTTTGCCAAAATAATATTTCAGTCTCTGGCTTTAAATATTTCCTCTCTTGGAAATCTCCAAACACCATCCTCTAACTTAACAGGCGACTTTCTGTAGCCCTTCTTCCGAAAGAAAGGTAATTTGAGGGGGCTCTGAGGAACGCCCTCCCTCCCGACATCAACACCCCTTCTAACCATAGTTTGAAATCCCAAACACGGAGGTTCCTGAGGAGTTAAGGCTGTGGAAACGTTAAAACTATGCATGTCGATTTATTAGTACCTTTAAGTGAAGTGGTTTAGGTGGACAGTTAGGCACTTGGTTACAAAAGACAGAGTAGCTGCTGGTGACCAAGAGTGGGGCCACCTCTGGAACCAGATTTCTGTATTCGCGGCAGTTCCCTTAGCAAGCCACTCAATCTCCCTTGCTCAATGTTCTCATCTGTTAAATGGGAATAATGGCAATTACATGCTAGGATTATTGTATTAAAATGAACTTTTATATTTACAGTATTTAACAGAGGACATGACACAGATGCAAGCCTTTGTATAAAGGCGCTGTGAGAAAAGGCCCCCAAAGGTCTGAAACTGGAGAAGGAGCCTTTGCTGAAGCACAGGAGAGGGAGGACTAGACTAGCCACTTCCAACCTCTGCTCCTGTGAACCCGGGACTGGCATCAGTGAGCTCCAGGCCCTACCATCTAAAGAAGAACTCAAGTCTATTGCGTTCTCTTTAAAAATTTAGTAAATTATCTTAAATACAGAATTACTTTGAAAAAATTACTAAATTAAGAGTATTAGAAAAAAACAGATATTCTTTTCACTTTTTAAATATTTAAGGTTACCATCCCCAACGAAACTCCACAGAAGCTCAGACAAGAAACTAAGCTGGGGAGAGCAGCTTCCTGGAATCCAGAGGCAGGCATTTAGGAGAGGTTAGCAAGAAGCCTTATCAGATTGCTGAGGGGTGGGTGGTTAAGTGCTTCTTCTCCTACAAGTTCTTCCCTCAGTGAAAAGATAACAATCTTTTAGGATTATGGCAGAGCTTTTCAGAACCAAGAAAGGCCAACTGGAATTTGGAACTTGATGGACTCATAGCTAAGGAGATATTAGGTAATTCAGAGGAAGAAGAAGAATAAAACAATGCCACATTCTCCATGAACTTTTCCCAAATTCCCATCTTCCTTATCATTCCAATAACTTTTTTTCTACGACATTTTACTCATAAAAATTTTCAAACTTAAAGTTGAAAGATTTTACAGTAAAGACTGATATAGCCACCACCGAGATTCTCTGGTTAACATTGTATTATACTTGCTTTATCACATCTATACATTGTACCTTTTGTTTCCCTTTCTTAAAGTGACTTACTACAAACTGGTTTACACATTTCTTGCTTTGTCTGTCTGTTTTCTATCCCTAGCACTTAAAACAGTTTCTGACACATAGCCTTAGGGAGTAAAGAGACACCATATCTCATTTCTACATTCTTAAGGCCCACAGAAGAGAATAACTGAGGGTAGGAGGCACTCACACAATACATGTTTGTTGAATATTGGATGAATGAATGAACAAATATGAAAGAGGTAGGAAAATGTGCTGTGCTGTGCTTAGTCGCTCGGTTGTGTCCAACTCTTTGTGACCCCATAGACTGTGGCCTGCCAGACTCCTCTGTCCATGGGGATTCTCCAGGCAAGAATACTGGAGTGGATTGCCATGCCCTCCTCCAGGGGATCTTCCCAACCCAGGGATCGAACCCAGGTCTCCCACATTGCAGGCGGATTCTTTACCAGCTGAGCTACCAGGGAAGCCCAAATACCAATAAGTAATTATCACTTCCACCATTTTGGAAGAAAATGTGGTTTTCCCTAGATTGCATTTATGTGGTTACTATTATTTCTCAATGTTTTGTTTTCCTGTCATTCCAAGTAACTGTCTACCTCTAATCTTAGTTTGTGCATCTGTTAACTAGTGGAACTAACTCCTTAACTGAGCTAACTCATTACACTTATCTGCACCCTGTTTAATAATAATAATATTTGACATGAGTTAATATACATAAAAGTGCTCTGAAAAAAACAAACGCTATCTATAAAGGCCTAATCCAGCTGCTCTCTGCACTCCCTGTTTTCACTTTGCTATTTTCTTTTATTCTGTTTGTCCCTAGGGCAGGCTCACCTACACAGAAGGAAGTTCCCCTGTCCATTTAAATTATTAAAAATAGTCTCAGCACTGGTGACCTCAGCAAGGACTTCTGCATCTTTGCTTTCTACAAAGCAAGGTAGGCTGTCTGTGCTATTCCCTGTGCTGTGTCATCCTCTCTTGGGAGCCTGGTCACCAAATCCCACAGCTTAGGATGTTCAAATCACGTTTGAGCCTCCTGCAGCAATTACACTGCAGATTCTGGATTAAGTGATTTCCAGATGCCCTCCTTCCTTTCCCACTAAGAAGAAAAAAAAAAACTCAAATGTTTTCAATAAAATCCAGAGCTAGAACAGATGCACAGGAATACATTTTCTTGGTATCTGTGAGAATTTTCTTATACGTACAGAGATTCAGTCTGATCAAGTTCTGGCCTAGTTAACATCTGGGAGTGAAATCAGCATGAATGTGCAACTACAGCTGTAGCCAAAGAAGAAGGAAAGGACTTGCTGCTGACAGCCCTCTGCCTCGCTTCTACCCTTAAAGTAGCTACAGCTCTGAGCTAGACAAGCAGCCTTACATCTTGCCTCCAGCTGACAAATGCTACCCCCAGGTGCTTCACACACCACAGCTAATTCTCTAATTGCTTATCACATTTCCCAACCAGAAAAAAAGTTCTCACTCTTCAGTATGTCTTCTGCAGCATGTTAGTTCCCCGTTACGCCTTTCCATTTACCTCCTGTCTTTTATTAATCAGCAATTACTTTGACAGGTCATAAGTACTGATCTGAGAAGATGACCATCTGATATGAAAGCTCCCTCAACATCTGGCTCTGTAATCTTCAGTTCAGTCGCTCAGTTGTGTCCAGCTCTTTGTGACCCCATGGACTGCAGCACGCTAGGCTTCCCTGTCCATCACCAAATCCCAGAGCTTGCTGAAACTCATGGCCACCAAGTCAGTGATGCCATCCAACCATCGTCTGTGATCTTAATCAGTCACATTCTCAGATAGATACTGTTAGGCAGCAGGACAGAGCAGTCTTAGAGCAGCATCAGCAGCCCCTGACGGCAAATCCATGGTCCCCACCCCAGAAGTAGTAAACCTGAAACTTCATGGGCCAGGCAATTTGTCTTTCATAAACTGTACACATGATTCAAGTGCTTACCAAAGTTTGAGCACTCCTGACTTAGTGGAAAGAAGACAGGGTAAGCTTTAGTTAGAAAAGCACAGTTTACATCCTTGCTTTGTTACTTACTCATTTTATAACCTTCAGCAAGTTACTTTCTATACCCCTCAGTTTCTTTAACTGTTAAATGGTACCTGGCTCATAGGATGGTTGTAAAAAACAATAAAAATATTATCAGTATACATATAATGGTTGTTGAGTAGGTATCATTTCTCTTTCCCTCCTATTTCTGTCACAAGTCTCTAACTATTGCAAGAGTCACACCATTAGAAATTAGGAGTTCCAAAGGTAAGGACTTCTAATCCCTGTGGCCACTTTAAACTAAAATGAAAAAGATAACGTCCAAAATAGGTAACTCTACATGTGGTGCTTGCCTGCAGCTGGAGAAGTTGAGGATAAAGAGAGAGTGGCGGCTAACGGGTCTGGGATCTCTTTTTAGAGTAAAGGGAATGCTCTGAAATTGTCTGGTGGTTGTGCAACTTTTGCATAAGAGCCTTTTAATCATATAAGTTAGTGAATTATATGGTATGTAAGGTGTATCTCAGTAGAGCAGTTTCAAAAAATAGGTCTCAACCTGCAGGGGAAAGAGGTTTTTCAGAATTGGTAACAGAAATGACAAAGGCACAGGGGAAAAAAAAAAGACAATGTTAGGGGATTTTGTAACCTATAAAACAGCGCCCAAATGCAAGTCATTAATTTTTTTACATTCAGTATACTGATTTTTGCACATATGCCCTTCCCCTTCCTCAGAAAGATAATAGTCATACAAGGGCCCTTAAACTTTAGTTGGCCCAACTTCAGAAATCCCACATGCCCCCAGAATTATTCCCAGACTTTGAAAAAGTTAACATACAGATTTTAGTCCTATAGCGATTTATTTTCTCTCCCTACCTTATAACTTGCTTTGTTAGTGTGATTCTATGAAATAAAGTCAGGAGGTCAGTTGTCTTGCCCAGAAGCTTCCAGCATCCTTGTTCTGTTCACACTCTGTGTTCTAAGCCATTTTCCTTTATTCTGTTCCCAGTTCTTATCCCAGACCTGTATCTGACCCTGTGCTTCTTTTCCTATCACCAGACTACCACCTTGTCCATCCCACTTTTCTGCAGTGGCTTCCTTCACCTTCCTCAATTAGCCCCAAGGCCACTTTCTCTGTAAATAATCTACTTCTACCCCTCCCCCTTCACCCTAGGACTGATGCTTTGTCCATTACACCATAATGGACATTACGCTTGGTGATGTACAGTGCTGCGACTAGGGTGACACAAGGGTGTCACAATGTAAGGAGGCTCTGACTCTCGGATGGAGCAAGTGCTAGAGTAGCTGTGCTGTGCTTAGTCACTCAGTCCTGTCCAACTCTTTGCAACCCCATGGACTGCAGCCCACCAGGCTCCTCTGTCCATGGGGATTCTCCAGGCAAGAATACTAGAATGGGTTGCCATGCCTTCCTCCAGGAGACCTTCCCAACCCAAGGATCAAACCCAGGTCTCCTGCGTTGCGGGCAGATTCTTTCCTGTCTTGAGCCACCAGGGAAGCTAGTGTAGGGTGGGCCTTAAAAAGGAGTCTTCCATATGTGTTTGTTCTAAATCTTTTCTTTGTCTCTCTCCAGTCCCAGCCCTAGTAATTGTCAACAGGAGAAGCAGAAGATGGTACAGCTGATGGCATCAACCTCAGAGGAGTAGCTACATTTAGTCTGGTGGCTTGTCTTTTATTTAGACTGATGGCCAAGGATGGCAGGTCTGACTGTCCTGGAGGTGATGCTGAGGCGCCAATTTCTGTTGGAGGCTAAATGAGATTGCAGATTTAGCAGATTCGTTTTTGCTTGGAGTTCTAATGGTATGTTGCTGAAAAGTTACTTTGGTATCTCAAAGCGAACTCTCCCCAGATCATTAGGAGAGAAAATTAATTCACCTCTGCTTCATAATGAAATTACAGCTGTTCCTGGTGGCAGAGAGGCCTAAAGGTTTGAGTGATAGAACCTAGTGTTTCAGAAATATTTTTAGTCAGAGACTGAGAAAACTAAAAAAAGCAACAGATTCCCCAGGAACACACACACACACTCAGAAGTAGAATATCGAGTGTGTAATTTACTTAGGTCTGACACAGCCTGCTGGCCAGGGGAGGTGGTGGGGGTGAGGGCAACTTCAGAGGAGAGCACCCACTGCCAGGGGAGTGGAAGTGTTAGCTCTTTTTAAGGAATATGGGTCACCTCTGCCAGCACAGAGGCCCCAGGGGCATGGTGGTTTGCAAAGACAGTATCCTCAAAGGCACCTATCCAGATGTCCCCACCCATATCTTAGGATCTTACGTTTTTACCACCAGGACCCTGACATCTTGCTACCAGTCCTGCCTTGGCTGACCAATACAAGCTCAGTTTTGAGCTCTAAGCCTGTAACAATTAGGTGTTGAGCCGGCTGAAATGACACGCACTATCCCAACTCGCTGGCAGTAGAGACATTAGCTGGGGCTCTCGGTCAGTTATGTTGCTTGCAGGCTGAGTTCTTTGAGGTGCTTCTCGTGCTCACCATATATGGAGAGCAAAGTCTTAAAATCTCTGATTAAAATTGTTGAATTATCAATTTTCCCTTTCAGTTATGTCACTTTTTGCTGCATGTATTTTAGAACTCTTTTGTTAAGTATGTATACATTTATGAGGGGTCATATCCATTATGAAATGTCCCTGCTTATCTCTCAGAATATTCTATGTCCTAAAGCCAATGCTGTCTGACATTAATAAGCCACTCCACCTCTCTTATGATTACTGATTGCATGGTATATCGGTTTCCATCTTTTAATTTTAACTTATTTGTATCTGTGAATCTAACGTGTATGTCTTATGAACTGTATATACTTGGATCTTGCTTTTTTATATAGCCTGACAATCTGTAGTAGATCTAACAGTATAGTATAATAAGTCTGCTAGTAACATCTCCTCTCAGTTTTTGCTTATCTGGTAATATCTTTATTTCAATTTCCTTTTCAAAGAATGGTTTTATTGGATATAGAATTCTTGGTTAACAGCATGGTACTTTTTCCCCAGCCCTTTTAATATGTCATTCTACTGTCTTTCTGGACTTCATTATTTCTAGTGAGAAGTTAGCTATTAATCGTTGTCCCCCTATGATGATGAGTCATTTTCTCTTGCTGCTTTCAAGATTTTTCTCTTTGCCTTTGGTTTTCAGAAATTTGCCTCATGTCAAGGTGTGGTTCTCTTTTATCCTGTTGAAATTTCATTGAGTTTTAGGATTTGTAAGTTAAGGTTTTTCATTAAATTTCAGATGTTTTTTGGCCAGTTTCTTGAAATATGTTTTTTTCTCCTTTCTCCCTCCCCATTTTGGGACTCCCATTAAAGTTGCAATACTTGACTCCAAGGTTTCTAAGACTGTTTAATTTTCTTCAATCGTCTTTTTTCTCTGTCCTTAGGTGTGGACAATTTCTATTAGTCTGTCTTCAACTTCACCGATTATTTCTCCTGTCATCTCCGATCTGCTGTTGAAACCATGTAATCAGTTTTTCATTTGAGTTATTATACTTTTCAAATCTAGGATTTCCATTTGGTTCTTTTTAATACTGTTTTCCTATTGAGATTTGCTTTGTGTTGATTCATTGTTAGCATTTCTAAAGTTATTTGAACATATTTATAATGGCTGCCTGGAGCGTTTCCCTGCTAAAAGTAAAAGCTGGGTCTGTTCCTAGTTTCTTCTCCTTTTTGTTTGTTTTTCTTGTATATGGGTATAACTTTCCTAGGTTGTTTTGCATGTCTAGTAATTTTTGATTTAAAAAAACTGGAAATTTTAGATAATATTTTAGCTACTCTGAGTTCCATTTCATATTTTTGATGGTTATTGGATTTTTCATTTTTTAATAAGATGCTTAAACTGAAGACTCTGTTTCCCTGATGTACAGCCTCCTGTCTCTGCTGTTATATTTATTTTTAATTAATTAGTTTTTTACTTTTGGCCTAACCCCGTGGCATGTGAGATCTTAGCTCCCCGACCAGGGGCTGAACCCACACTTCATGTGTTGGAAGACGCAGTCCTCACCACTGTGCTGCTGGGAAAGTCCCTCTGCTGCTTTAGTTTTGTTAGGTCGCTTGCTGTGTTTGCTTGGCCTGGCTCCCTAGTGATTTCCTCTGTGACTAAGTGCTCAGTGGTCAGCCAATGCTTTGGGCAGAGGTTGTACTCAAATACCTTGAGCCAGTCAGGCTTTCACCCTCTGCTGATTGATATGTGTGGATGAGGGAGTACATTCAAGCTTCAGCCTGTACTCAAGTCTTCCTCATCTTTTCATTTTTGCCGGATTCTCCAAGGTCTGTTGGATCTCCTCTGTGCATGTGTAGTGTCCCAGTCAGCCAAGGAGGTGAGCAGCTTATCTCAGCTCTGCTATGCCTGCTTCAATTCCAGGATCACCCTGTTAAATTTCTGGCTGCTTCACCACTTGCTCTGAACCTGAACCTTATCTTCAAGCTGGCAGGGATGCTTGAAGCATTTTCCCTTGTGTCCAACTAAAGGGAAAGTGAAGTCACTCAGTCATGTCCGACTCTTTGCCACCCCATGGACTGTAGCCTACCAGGCTCCTCCATCCATGGGATTTTCCAGGCAAGAGTACTGGAGAGGGTTGCCATTTCCTTCTCCAGGAGATCTTCCCGACCCAAGGGTCAAACCCAGGTATCCCGCACAGCAGGCAGATGCTTTACTTTCTGGTCCACCAGGGAAGCCCTGACTAAGTCCAGCTAAGTCCACTACTTGTTACTGGTGAGGTTGTAGGACTATGGTCCCTACACTGAATAGGGTCTGACTCCTCTTGCTGATATGAGATTCTCTTGCAAAACTGAAAACTGTCCAGTGAAATAAAACACAGCAAGATAAAATTCCAGGCTCTGAAACTTTATTCAGGGAATTCTACCAAATATTCAAAGGAGAGTTAATACCAAGATTTCACAAACTACCAGAGAGAGAAAAAAAATGATGGAACATTTAACAATTCATGAGACCAGCAAGAAATTTAACACCAAAACCTGACAACATAGGACAAGAATGGAAAATTAAAGGGCTTTCATATAAGCATATTCTCTCCTATAAGCATAGTAAGTAAAAATCCTAAATATAAATCACAATTTTAAGCATGCATGCTCCTAAGTTGCTTCAGTTGTGTCTGACTCTGTGAGACCCTGTGGACTATAGCCCTCCAGGCTCCTCCGTCCATGGGATTCTCCAGGCAAGAATACTGGAGTGGGTCGCCAGGCCCTCCTACAGGGTATCTTCCTGACCCAGGGATCGAACCTTGTGTCTCTTAATGTCTCCTGCATTGGCAGCCACTAGCGCTACCCACTTTTATATATATAAAGCCCAATTTTATATATATCAACACACAAAAGAATAGTCTATCACAAACAAGTTTATTTTTAAAATGTAAGGTTAGTTTAATATTGAAAAAACCTATACCTTCAATGTTCTAGATCTGGCTCAAAAACAATGTGCAGAGAGCAGTGTATATTTAGATATGGATAAATCCTGCAATAAGAAGAGGTAGTGTCCTTCATTACCTATCTCTATGAAATGAACTCTTTCTTTAATATCCTGCAGCAGTATTTCCCAAAATATGTGCCTTGGAACAGTGGTTTTGGGAGGCAAAGAGGTATTGGAAACAAGTAAGTTTGGAAAAACCTGTGTACTATCCTCTGTTCCCACTTAAACTTCTAGGCGGGAGTGACAGGGCACATTAGCATATTAAACACCCTGAGAAATACTGCAATAAACGAAACTCACTTATGTTTGTTGAAGCCACTGCTTTAACAAAGTGCAGAATCCTTTTCTTGGTATGCCTATTACTAAAAGGCAGAGCCAATATTTTGTGGAGCTCAAAGTGCTTGTAACCAAGAGTCCATACAGCAAATTATCTCTTACAAAGAACAGTATTTTGCTAGCTTGAAAGAGGCCCTAAGAGACCTATTTACACTGAGAAAGATATTTATTTACTTCAGCTATTAGATATCACATATTTAATGTTGTTATTAATATTTATTATAATTTTCTAGCTTAGGTTATAGATAGTGCATAAAAATCAAACAATGAAGAAAATTTTTATATAGAATATTGAAGTTCTCTTTAATTCCCTCCCTTAGAGATAATTGTTATTATCAGTTTAGCGTTATTATTCAGTTTTTCATATTCATATTCTTTGCAAAGCTTTTTTTAGAATAATTGCTCACTAGCAGAAGAGTTCATCAGTTTCTGCTAATGAAAAATAGACATATCAATACCTCTAAGCTTTCAAATAAATATGAAAATATCAGAGCTTTAAAAAATATGTACAAAGGGCTTCTCTGGTGGTCCAGTGGTTAAGACTCTGCCTTGAGATGTGGGGAACGCAGGTTTGAAGCCTGATCTGAGAACTAAAATCCCACATGCTGCAGAGCAGCTAAGCCTGCACACCACAGCTGTGGGAGCCCACGCTCCACAACGGAAGGTCCCGTGTGATGCAGCCAAGACCCCTCATGCCACAGCTGAGACCCGATGCGGCCAAATGTGTATATGGACACACAATATGCATGAAAGAGGAACACTAAAAGTACAGGGACTTCCCTGGTGATCCAGCAGCTAAGACTCCACACTCCCAACGCATGGGGCCCAGGTTCTATTCCTGGCTGAGGAATGAGATCCCACACGCCAAAATGAAAACTGAAGATCCTGCATGCCACAACTAAGACCCAGTACAGCCAAATAAATAAAAATAAATATTTAAAAATGTTAAATGTAAAAGGGAAGATAAAAGAAGGAAAAAACCCTCAGGAAAGGAAAGCTGAACACTGTGACATCTGATTAAGGAAGAACTGGAACACAGCAAAGATGGGAAACAAACTGGAATAATTTATTTATTTTTGGATACACAAAACACTTTTTTGAATGTTCTGACAGTTTCATAACAAACAGTTTTCACTATGGCTATTATAAATCAAGGCATATTTACACAGGAAAGTATTCACAGGCATAAAATTAGTTTATGCAGACAAGAGAAAATGGATAAAAGACATCAGTAGTTGACAGTTATGACTGATGGAGAGAAGGCGTCTCTCATTCACAGTAATCCAGGATTTGGAATGAAATGAAGGTCAACAGAGGAAGAACTCCAAGTCAGTGTCGGCCTGTTGGCAGCTGGAGCATCACTGTCGCCAAGGGAGACGACTAGGCATTCATTGTCCTTTCTCCATTGGTGACCTTTCCAGGGATCAGGCAGGAGTCGAAATGACAACAGAAAGGGCTTTGTAAATAAGGCCATAGGACTTATCATACTGCTCAGTCTTTTGGATCATCCAATTCATCACATATCTGACAATGGCATCCAGGCCTGTTTTGTGGAAGGGTCTCATTTTCTTCTGTGTTGCAACTTCAGAAGTTTCAGGTCCAGTCCCCACATTTATTTTCCTTTGACATCTCAGGTTGAAATGTCAGAACGTTATATTCCTCCAACTGTCAGATTAGTTTCATGTCCTCCTGCGGTTCTTCTCTAGCTTTAGCGTATCTTTCCTCCGATGTGGACACAGAACTATGCACAGTATTCTGGAGGTGAACTCTTCTGTTTCTTTTACAATGTCCTTCCTAATGACCTCACATTGGTGTTGCTCTCTGTGGCTAAAGAACCATGCTAGTCTGGACTAGCACATTCAAAGAACAAAAGGATTGCCTCTGACACCCCACTAGCTTGCTTGCCTTAGTTTAGGTGGAAAAGAGATCTAGACAAACAAATCAGAAGACCTGGCACATAGTCTGGTATTATCAGTAATGAGCTATGTCACCTTGTAAGTTATTTAAATGTTATTGGTTATCATTTATTCACATATTAAATGAAAGGATTGACTTTTAGATGCTCTTTAGTTCCCTTCCAGCACTGAATTTATATAATGATGATATGTAACTTGAGCTTCCCTCATGGCTCAGATGGTAAAGCGTCTGCCTGCAGTGCGGGAGACCCGGGTTTGATCCCTGGGTTGGGAAGATCCTCTGGAGAAGGAAATGGCAACCCACTCCAGTACTCTTGCCTGGAAAATTCCATGGACTGAGGAGCCTGGTGGGCTACAGTCCATGGGCTCGCAAAGAGTCGGACACAACTGAGCGAGCTTGTCTACCATTATTCTCTACATTGTTACACCTCATAGGAATTTATAGTAGTATATTTGTATCTTGGCGTTTCATTTACTGCAGTTGGCTAGTGTCAACTACAAATGTAAATATCTCACCTTAAAACCTCAAATCTTAATGTAACATATAATTCTGCATCAGTGTGTAAGGAACCATATCCATAGAGCATTTCAAAACCCCAACCTTTTATTTTCTTGTTCTAAATAACAATTCTAACGGCCATCATCAAAAAAATCTACAAACAATAAATGCTGGAGAGTGTGTGGAAAAGACTTATACTGTTTGTGGGAAAGTAAATTGGTTCAGACACTATGGAGAACAGTATGGAGGTTCCTTAAAAAAAAAAAAAAAACAAAAAAGCTGTCATAAAATGCACTCCTGGGCATATATCTGGAGAAAACCATAATTCAAAAAGATATATGCACCCCAATATTCACTGCAGCACTATTTCCAATAGCCAGGACACAGAAGCAACCTAAATGTCCATCAACAGTGGAATGGATACAAAAGATGTAATACATATATACAATGGAATATTACTCAGTCATAAAAAGGGGAATGAAATTGGGTCATTTGCAGAGGTGGTAGATGGATCTAGAGAGTGTTATACAGACTGAAGTAAGCCAGATAAAGACAACTATCATCTGATACTGCTTATATGTGGAATCCAAAAAAATTTATGGTTATGGTGGGGAGGAGGGAAGCGAAGAGATAAATTGAGAGATCAGAACTGACATACACATTCAGTTCAGTCACTCAGTCATGTCCAACTCTTTGCAACCCCATACACTGCAGCATGCCAGGCTTCCCCATTCATCACTATCTCCCAGAGCTTGTGCAAACTCATGTCCATCGATCATGCCATGCAACCATCTCATCCTCTGTTGTCCCCTTCTCCTCCTGCCTTCAATCTTTCCCAGTATCAGGGTCTTTTCCAACGAGTCAGTTCTGTGCCAAAGTATTGGAGCTTCAGCTTCAGCATCAGAACTAACAAGCCTCTTTATGAAAGTGAAAGAGGAAAGTGAAAAAGTTAGCTTAAAATTCAATACTCAAAAAACTAAGATCACGGTATCCAGTCCCATCACTCCATAGCAAATAAATGGAGAAACAGTGGAAACAGTAAAAGTCTTTATTTGGGGGGCCTCCAAAATCACTGCAGATGGTGACTGCAGCCATGAAATTAAAAGACACTTGCTCCTTAGAAGAAAAGGTATGACCAACCTAGACAGCATATTAAAAAGCAGAGACATTACTTTGCCAACAAAGGTCCATCTAGTCAAAGCTACGGTTTTTCCAGTAGTCATATATAGATGTGAGAGTTGGACTATAAAGAAAGCTGAGTGCCAAAGAATTAATGCTTTTGAACTGTGGTGTTGGAGAAGACTCTTGAAAGTCCCTTGGACTGCAAGGAGATCAAACCAGTCAGTCCTAAAGGAAATCAGTCCTGAATATTCACTGGAAGGACTGATGCTGAAGCTGAAGCTCCAATACTTTGGCCACCTGATGCGAAGAATGACTCATTGGAAAAGACCCTGATGCTGGGAAAGATTGAAGGCGGGAGGAGAAGGGGACGACAGAGGATGAGATGCTTGGATGGCATCACCGACTCGACGTGCATGAGTTTGAGCAAGCTCTGGGAGACCGTGATGGATGGGGAAGCCTGGCATGCTGCAGTCCGTGTGGTTGCAGAGTGGACATGACTGAGCGACTGAACTGAATAACTGATTCAATCTGCTGTACACCTGAAACTAACCACCCAATGTTGTAAATCAACTGCTCCTAAGTCACTTCAGTCGTGTCCGATTCTGTGCAACCCCATAGACTAGACGGCAGCCCACCAGACTCCCCCGTCCCTGGGATTCTCCAGGCAAGAATACTGGAGTGGGTTGCCATTTCCTTCTCCAATGCGTGAAAGGGAAGTCGCTCAGTCATTGAAAGGTATAGAAAGTCATAAACAGTCATCTAAGCAGTGGTCTGCAACTATAATAAAACGTTTTTTAAAAATCACAACTCCGTTCATTTATACATTCTTTTTTTTTTAATGTTAAGTTCCTATAATTTGCCAGTAAGACAGATATTATTTCTGTTCTTATTGAGCTTACAATCTAAAGACTGGTACAGGTACTTGAATAAGCCATGATAAGAAAATGTGATCCTATGGAAAACACTAGGCAGTATTTAGCAGAGACATCTAACCACATACCAAAGCAACCTCAATTTTTAAAAATAACCTTTGACTTCACTATTTGAAACTTTGAACATTTAAACAAATTACATCTGCAGCTCTCTCTCTTTTTCTTTTTAATTACAGACTTAGTTACTCTGTGGCAAGTGGGATCTTCCTGGATCAGGGATCAAACCCATGTCTCCTGCATTGGCAGGCAGGTTCTTAACCACTGAGATACCAGGGAAGGCCCCAGTTCTCCTTTATTTAAGATAAGATAATTTAAGTAATAACATTAGAAATTCTCCTTTCCCTAAAACAGTAAGTACATTCAGACATCTCCATATCAATAACACCTTACAACCCAGGAGAATATTTTCCAAATGGCTTTAATAGTAGCTTATTTATTAGCTGATAAACAACCCTGCAATTTTTCTAAGTACTGTGCAAAAGTGGCCCGCCATAGGTAAAATAAATCCAATATAATTTATCCATTGTTTACAGAAATGTTTCAGCTGTATTCTACATGGGATGCCCCACAAATCAGTGTAATACATTTGTTACAAAGGAACATAATTGGCCAACACAGACAATAGTCTTTTGTGTATTAAGACTGTAAAGCTTCACTGTTATTATTGCTGAGTATTTTTAATATTAAATGTAATAGTTTTGACTTTTATTATTTCTCCATTATAAAAATAATATAGAATTATAGTCAAATTAGAAACTCTTAAGTGAGTATAAAGAAAACAATTGCCCTTAAAGTCCCAGTCAGATATAACTCATATTAACAGTTTAGTGTATAACCTGCTAGCTTGTTTTTCCCCTTTCTTTTCTATACTTTTTAAAATGGACTTCAACTGTACAAATTTGAAATAATCAAAACCCTTACTTTGTAACACATTCTCATCATTGACTCTCTTTATTATTTATCTAATAAGCTAATAAATATTTGCCACCATATGCAAGACTTACAGTGAGCTGTGCTATGCTCAGTCGTGTCTGACTCTGCAATACCATGGCCGGTAGCCCGCCAGGCTCCTCTACTCATGGCATTTCCCAGGTAAGAATACTGGAATGGGTTGCCATTTCCTTCTCCAGGGGATCTTCCTGACCCAGGGACTGAATCCATGTCTCTGATGTCTCCTGCCCTGGCAGGCGGATTCTTTACCCCTGCACCACCAGGGAAGCTCAAGATCTAGAATAGAGACAACAAATGACAAGTTATTGTCAATATTCTAGATGTTTTTCTATGCATTATATGTATGTAGAACTTTTTTAAAAGTGGTCCTTTCTAGCCAAGATCTCATCAGTCTAGTATCTAAATTTAAGAGATTGAAGTGAGAAGCAAAGATTGTCTTAACACATATTTACCAATGAACTACTAGCATACCAATGAACAGATTATAAACTCTCAATGTAACCAATAAACATTTGTATCATTTGAAGTACTGAATAGTATTTCACTGCACAAATTTGTTACAATTTATTTAACAGTTCTCTTTTTTAACATTTAGATACTCTGTTTTTTAAATTAGGTAAGAATGTTAAAACATCCTTAAATATGCTTCTTGACTCATATCTTGGCCCATATCTTGACCCATCTATCTGATTATTTCCACTTGTTGGATCAAAGGGTATGCACATTTTTAGGGCCTTTGATACAACCTGCTAAATTGCTTTTAAAGTTTAAACTAATTTAGCCTCCAGTGACCTCACTAGAAAAGTAAGGCTCCAGATGCCGGAAGACCTCAGGCAGCTGGAAGTTGGTGGTATAAATACAACAATCATACCTGAGGATGGGTAGGGCACTGACAAAGTACACTATGCTTTAGGAAGAAATCATATATGCAACATTTAATTTGAATATTTTAGCATATTTTTAGGTTATATATGCAAGAATACTGTAAAATCCATGATGGAAAAAAAGCAATATAAACAAAACTTTGTGTGGCCAGAGGTCTAGTTCAGTTCAGTCACTCAGTTGTGTCCGATTCTTTGCGACCCCACAAATCACAGCATGCCAGGCCTCCCAGTCCATCTCCAACTGCCGGAGTTCACTCAAACTCATGTCCATCAATTCAGAGATGCCATCTAGCCATCTCAAACTCTATCGTCCCCTTCTCCTCCTGCCTCCAATCCCTCCCAGCATCAGGGTCTTTTCCAATGAGTCAACTCTTTGTACGAGGTGGCCAAAGTATTGGAGTTTCCGCTTCAGCATCAGTCCTTCCAATGAACACCCAGGACTGATCTCCTTTCGAATGGACTAGTTGGATCTCCCTGCAGTCCAAGGGACTCTCAAGAGTCTTCTCCAACACCACAGTTCAAAAGCATCAATTCTTCGGCGCTCAGGTTTCTTCACAGTCCAACTCTCACATCCATACATGACCACTGGAAAAACCATAGCCTTGACTAGACAGACCTTTGTTGGCAAAGTAATGTCTCTGGTTTTTAACATGCTGCCTAGGCTGGTCATAACCTTTCTTCCAAGGAGTAAGCGTCTTTTAATTTCATGGCTGCAGTCACCATCTGCAGTGATTTGGGAGCCCAAGAAAATAAAATCTGACACTGTTTCCACTGTTTCCCCACCTATCTGCCATGAAGTGATGGGACCAGATGCCATGATCTTTGTTTTCTGAATGTTGAGCTTTAAGCCAATTTTTTCACTCTCAGTCAACACCAAAATCAGATTGATTATATTCTTTGCAGCCAAAGATGGAGAAGCTCTATACAGTCAGCAAAAACAAGACCAGGAGCTGACTGTGGCTCAGATCATGAACTCCTTATTGCCAAATTCAGACTTAAATTGAAGAAAGTAGGGAAAACCATTAGACCATTCAGGTATGATCTAAATCAAATTACTTATGATTATACAGTGGAAGTGAGAAATAGATTTAAGGGACTAGATCTGATAGAGTGCCTGATGAACTATGGACAGAGGTTCATGACATTGTACAGGAAACAGGGATCAAGACCATCCCCATGGAAAAGAAATGCAAAAAAGCAAAAGGGCTGTCTGAGGAGGCCTTACAAATAGCTGTGAAAAGAAGAGAAGCAAAAAGCAGAGGACANNGAAAACTCAGCAGTGGCCACAGGACTAGAAAACAGGTCAGTTTTCATTCCAATCCCAAAGAAAGGCCAGAGATCTAAGTTTCTTTCAAAAACCAAATTATGTGATGAATAAGTGGAAATATTTTTTTAAAATAAAAAAACATAACTATTAAATCCTATCCAATTTTTATATGTCTGTAACCAGTCCTGGGTGTTCACTGGAAGGACTGATTCTGAGGCTGAAACTCCAGTCTTTGGCCACCTCATGTGAAGAGTTGACTCATTGGAAAAGACCCTGATGCTGGGAGGGATTGGGGGCAGGAAGAGGAGAGGACGACAGAGGATGAGATGGCTGGATGGCATCACCGACTCGATGGACATGAGTTTGGGTGAACTCCAGCAGTTGGTGATGGACAGGGAGGCCTGGCGTGCTGCGGTTCATGGGTCGCAAAGAGTCGGACATGTCTGAGTGACTGAACTGAACCCTTAGGCCAACTTGAAATGTACAATATGTAAAGCTTCAGGCGGATGAAGACCTAGAAAAAATATTTTTTAAACCCTTACATGCTTCTATATATACATGTAACAAACTCATATTAAATATTTTTCTAACATGAATTTAGTAATTTAGTAATAATCCCACATCATTCCAGTCCTCCTGCTTGCCATTTACTTTGATTTTAGAAATGGTAAAAAAATCATCGAGTTTTATATATATATATATAAATAAACAACATGCACATATGTTTATATATTCACAAAGTAAAAAAATAAGCAATAAAAAATAAATCTTATGTGTATTCCTAGTGTTACTATCCAAAGGCAGTCACTCTTAATGGTTTCTTACATATCCTTAAAACTGTCTATGCAGATATCAAACTCACAGACAAAAAATATGTGTGTGTTCTCTCTCCAATTAAAAAAAAAAACATATGCTACAAACTGTTCTACATTTTGTATTTATCACTGTATCTTAGAGACTATTCCATATTACTACAGAGGTATCTGCCTCATAAAAAAAATTTTTTTTTTTGAAAGCACAGAATAAAACATTTTCAGGGCTTAGGGGGAATTACTTTTGAGGAAGGCTCAGTAGATACCCTGAGATTACTGTAATAAGAAAAAGTTGAAGGAGACATTCATTTATTCATTCCTTCACTTACTCATTCACCATGATTTGAATATTTAACAGCTATGGGGAACTTACTGGGTATTAGGAGTATAAAAATGAATTAGAAATCATTTCTACCTTCTAGGAGTCATAGGCTATTAGGAAATATACCCAAATAAACAATTCAGCAATCGTAATACCATATGATGTGATATTATGCTATACAGTGGCAACACAAAGAAGTAATTAACTCTATTTGTACCAGGAACAAATGTTAAGCATTCATGGGTATTATCTCATATAAAACTTAACACAACCCTATTACATGCCTGCAGGGGGTCTTTATTAGTCAAGGCTTTATTATTAAAAGTCCCCACAGTTGAGATTGAGCAAAAGTTGCCTTGCTATATATTTAGCAGTAAATCAATCACTTATAAAATTAGTCATTAGATATCCTTCCTTGCATAACATCTTTCTGTTCCTATTAGCCTGTTTGAAAATTCACTCCAAACTGTTTGCAAAATGAAACTGCAAATTTCTTGCAAAAGATGTAGGACTTTCATGAAGTCTTGGAAAGTAATAATGGAGAATTGCTCAGATTACAAGCAAAACCACAGATGAAAGTAAGAATGTTGTGGAAGTATACTAGTTAATAATTGAAGAAGAGAAATTCCAAAAGGGTAGAGGCATTTCACAAGAAAATGATTTGAATGGAAAAGAAAAGTAAAATATCTGTTTTATGTATCATAGTGGTGGTGGTGGTGGTTTAGTCCCTAAGTCGTGTCCAACTCTTGCGACCCCATGGACTGTAGCCCACCCGGCTCCTCTGTCCATGGGATTTTCCAGGTGACCTAAGGCAAACCCTATAGCAGGTATACAAAAGATAACAATGGTACCAATAAGCATAGGACTATGGAAAATCATCAAATCAAAAGGAAGAGAGCAAGAAAAGAAGAAGAAAGGAACAAAGAAATTACAAACAGCCAGAAAACAATGAACAAAATGCCAACAGTAAGTCCATACCTAAACCAATAATTACTTTAAATATAAAAGACTAAATTATCTAATGAAAAGACACAGAATGTCTTGGGACTCCCCTGGCAGTCCAGTGGTTAAGACTCCATGCTTCCACTGCAGGGGCCACAGGTTTCATTGCTGGTTGGGGAACTAAGATCCCGCATGGTACCCCCTAAAGACATAGAGTGTCTGAATGGATTAAAAAAACAAAACCCAACTATATGCTGCCTATAAGAGATTCACTGAAGCTCTAAGGAAACAGACTAAAAGTGAAGAGATGGGAAAATGTATTCTTTGTAAATGGAAACCAAAAGAAAGCAGGAGTAAGCTATACTTCCCCTGGAGGAGGAAATGGCAACCCACTCCAGTATTCTTGCCTGAAAAATCCTCATGGACAGAGGAGCCCGGCAGGCTACAATCCTTGAGGTCACAGAGTCGGGCACAAGTGAACAACTGAGCACAAGCACAAAGCTCTATTTCAATCAGATAAAACAGACTTTAAGGCAAAGACATGTAAGAAGAAAAAAGGAAGGTCATTATACAGTGATAAAGGGGTCAATCGAAAACAAGATGTAACATTTGTAAATATTTATGCATCCAAAATAGGAGGAGCACCTAAATATATAAAGCAAATACTATCAGACCTGAAAGAAATAACAACATAATAATAGTAAAATAATCCTTTTCAACAATGGATAGGTAATCCAGACAGAAAGTCAATAAGGAAACACTGCATTTCCTACATTAGACCAGATGGCTTTACTGATGAATTCTACCAAACATTTAAAGAAGAATTAATACCAATCCTTCTCAAACCTTTCCAAAATAGAAAAAGAAGGAACAGTTCCAAATTCATTTAATGAGGCTAACATTACCCTGATACCAAAATCAGACAGATGCTACAAGAAAAGAAAATTACAGATCAATATCCCTGATAAACATAGATGCAAACATCCTCAACAAAATATTGGCAAATCAAATTTAACAATATACTAACAGGACCATATACCATAATGAAATGAGATTTATTCCAGGGATGTAAAGATGACTCATAATCTGTAAATCAATCAATTTGATATACCTCATTAACAAAATGAAGGATAAACATATGATCATGTAGAAAAAGCATTTACAAAATTCAACATCCGTTTATGATAAAAAATTTCAAACAAAGTCAGTATGGAAGGAATGTACTTCAACAAAGTAAAGGTCACTAAGATAAACTTCCAGCTAACATCATACTTGATGGCAAAAAGCTGAAAAGTTTTTCTTTAAGATCAGAAACAAGCAAAGGATGCCTACTCTTGTTACTTTAACTCAACATAGTACTGGAAGTCCCAACCAGAGCAATTAGGCAAGAAGAAAGAAAAGGCATTCAAATTGGAAAGGAATATGTAAAATTGTCTTTACTTGCAGATGACATAATATTATATATAGAAACCCTCAAGGACTCTAACAAAAAACTGTTAGAATTAATCAATGAATTCACCAAAGTTGCAGGATACAAACTCAATATGTAAGCATTAATTGTACTAAAAACACTGACAATGAGCTATACAAAATGGAAAATAACAAAACAACATGACTTAGTTTCATCAAAAGAAATAAAATATCCAGGAATAAATTTAACCAAAGGAAAAAAAGTCTGTATACTAAAAATTATAAAATATTGATGAAAGAAATAAATGGAAAGTTATTCTGTGCTTACAGATTGGGAGAATTAATATTCTTAAAATGTTCTTCATACTACCTAAAGAAATCTCAAATTCAGTGCAATCCCTACAGAATTCCAATGACACTTTTTGTAGAAATAGAAGGAACAATTCTAAAATTCATATGTATCACAAAAGACCCCAAACAGCTAAAGCAAACTTGAGAAAGAACAAAGCTGTAAGTATTACATATTCTGATTTTAAACTATATTACAAAAGTATAGTAATCTAAACAGTATGGTTTTGTTATAAAAACAGACACATAGCTCAAAGGGACAGAATAGAGCCCAGAAATAAATTCATGCATATTTGGTTAATTAATTTATAACAAAGGAGCCAAGAATATACAATGGGGAAAAACAGTCTCTTCAATAAATGGTGTTGGGAAAGCTGGACAAGAATGAAATGAATGAATGAAACTGGACAAGAAAGAAATTGGGCCCCTATCTAACATTATACACCAAAATCAATTCACAATGGATTAAAGACTAGAGTGTTAGACCAGAAATCATAAAGTTCCTAGCAAAAAGCATAGGGAGTAAGCACTTTGACATCAGTCTTGGTGATGATTTTTTGGATTTGTAACCAAAAGCAGAAGTAACAAAAGCAAAAATAAACAAGTGAGACTACATCTAACCAAAAAACTTCTGTACTGCAAAGGAAACAAGCAGTATGAAATGCCCACTTATGAAATGTGAGAAAATATTTGCAAATCATACATTTGATAAGGGATTAATATCCAAAATATATAAAGAACACACAATTCAACAAAAAACTATCAAACAATCCAATTAAAAAGTATATAGAAGAACTGAATAGATACTTTTCTAAAGACACAAAAAAGGCAAGTATATAAAAAGGTGTTCAGTATCAGTAATCATCAGGGAAATGCAAATCGAAACCACAATGAAATATCACCTTACACTTGGTAAAATGGTTATCAAACCAACAAGTGGTGGTGAGGATGCAGAGAAATGAGAAAATTTGTGCACTGTGGGTGGGACTGCAAATCTGTGCAGCCAGTAATATGGAGGTTGCTCAAACAATAAAACTAGAACTACCATATGACCTACCCATCCTACTTCTGGATATATATACAAATGAAATTAAAATAGGATATCAAAGATACATCTGTTGACTTACATGTCATTCCAGCATTATTCACAATAGTCAAAATATGGAAACAGCCTAAGTGTCCATAAGTAGATGAATAAATAAAGAATGGATAAAGATATGTAGCATGGACTTTACTGGTAGTCCAGTGGTAAGAATCTGCCTGCCAATGCAGGGGACATGGGTTCGATCCTTGGTGTGGGAAGATTCCAGACACAGCAACTAAATCTGTGTGCCTCAACTACTGAGCCCAAGCTCTAGAGCTCTGCGGACTGTAACTACAGAAGCCTGTGCACCTAAAGCCCATGCTCCACAGCGAGAAGCCACTGCAGGGAGAAGCCCACGCACAGCAACTTACTGAGTAGCACCAACTCGCCCCAACTAGAGCAAGCCCTCAGGCAGCAAGGAAGACCCAGCACAGCCTAAATAAATAAGTTTTAAAATGATGTGGCACACATATATACACACACACAGTTCAGTTCAGTCACTCAGTCCTGTCCAACACTATGCACTGCCGCACATCAAGGTTCCCTGTCCATCACCAACTCCCGGAGTTTGCACAAACTCACGTACATCAAGTCAGTGATGCCACCCAACCATCTCATCTTCTATCGTCACCTTCTCCTCCTGCCCTCAATCTTTCCCAGCATCAGGGTCTTTTCCAATGAGTCAGTTCTTCGCATCAGGTGGCCAAAATATTGAAGCTTCAGCATCAGTCCTTCCAATGAAGATTCAGGACTGATTTCCTTTAGGACTGACTGGTTTGATCTCCTTGCAGTCCAAGGGACTCTCAAGAGTCTTCTCCAACATCACAGTTCAAAAGGATCAATTCTTTGGCACTCAGCTTTCTATTTGGTCTATGTCTCACATCCATACATGACTCACAGTGAACTATTACTCAGTTGTGAGAAAGAAGGAAATCATTTTATTCGTGACAATATGGGTAGACGTTGAGGACATTGTGCTAAGTGAAATCTATCACACAGAAAAAGACAGTATTGTTATCACTTATCTCTGAGTTGGAAAGATCCTCTGGAGAAGGAAATGGCTACCCACTGCAGTATTCTTGCCTGGGAAATCCCATGGACAGAGGAGCCTGGCAGGCTACAGTCCACATGGTCACAAAAAGTTAGATGTGACTGTTTTCCAACACCATCTGCTCCCTCTATGTCTCATGTGTCACTTATATATGGAATCTTTAAAAAAAAAAAAGACAAACACGGAGAAGCTGAGTAAAGAAAAGTTGTTGCCAGGGCCTGAGGGTGGGGAAAATAGAGAGAGGTTAGTAAAAGTATACAAACTTTTAGCTATAAGATTAATAAAGTCTGAGGATCAAACGTAAAACATGGTGACTATAGCTGGTAACTGGTTAAAAAAAACACTTCAAGTAAATTTTAAAATCTAATTGGTTTTATTTAATATAAGGCAATTCATGAATTGGATAGGATCCCATCTAGCAACTAATGGGCTTCCCAGGTGGTGCAGTGGTAAAGAATCTGCCTGCCAAGCAGGAGTTGCGAGAGACGCAGGCTTGATCCCTGGATTGGGAAGGTGCCCTGGAGAAGGAAATGGCAACCCATTACAGTATTCTTGCCTGGAAAATTCCATGGACAGAATCTGGCAGGCTACAGTCCACAGGGTCACAAAGCGTCAGATACGACTGAACACCAGCACAGACCTGGCTCTGGCTGCCTCTTGAACATCATCTCTCCCCAGTGGGGCAGGGTTATTCTGAAGGATACAGTGCAAGAAAAGAAGAAAAAGAAGCCATCTAGCAACTAAAAGAGTGCTTTGAGGAGTTGTATGAAATGGAGGGTTACAAGGCAGCAGGCAGCCTTGGAGGGTTATAGGCAGCAGGAGAGTGGGGCAAGAAGGTATTAGGAAAAGAACAGAAAAGACTGTCTCCGTCCAGGCCACCTTTTTGGGTGGGTGGGAAAGGAAACAGCAGAAGTCTTCATCCTGTAATATCAGACCAACTGTTTTAAAGGTCACATTTCTGTGGAATGCTAAAACTGCAATTACAGCGATACCTCAGAAATATTGTGTGCTCAGTTCCAGACCACCATAATAAAGCAAATATTGCAATAAAGTGAGTCACATGAAACTTTTGTTTATCCAGTGTACATAAAAGTTAGGTTTACGCTGTACCGTAGTCTATTAAGGGTTTCCCTAGTGGCTCAGATGGTAAAGAATCTGCCTGCAACGAGGGAGACCTAGGTTTGATCCCAGAGTTGGGAAGATCCCCTGGAGGAGGGCATGGCAACCCACTCCAGTATTCTTATCTGGAGAATCCCTATGAACAGAGGAGCCTGGTGGCTACAGTCTATGGAGTCACAAAGAGTCAGACATGACTGAGCGATTAAGCACATAGTCTGTTAAGTGTGCAATAACATTATGTCTAAAAAAAAATGTATCTGTGTTATTCATTCAATCATGTCCAACTCTTTGCAACCCCATGGACTATAGCCCACCAGGCTCCTCTGTCCACGGAATTCTTCAGGCAAGAATACTGGAGTGGGTAGCCATTCCCTTTTCCGGGGAATCTTCTTTACCCAGGGATCAAACCTGGGTCTTCTGTATGCAGGCAGATTCGTCACCATCTGAACCACTGGGGACACAAGGTTTCCACAAACCAATTGTCAAAATCAAAGCACAATAACATAAAGTGCAACAAAATGAGGTAGGTATGCCTGTTTCAAATTAAACACTCAACGTAAAAGTTGTGAGTTGACTTTTATTCAGGGACTTTACAGAGAACTATTGCCCAGGAGATAGCCTCTCAGTAATTCTGCGGGGACCACTCCAAAGACATAGGGGAGGAGCCATTATATACATGATTTGGGGGGCCTGGGAAATAAATACATGTTGACAAACATATTTCGGGTAAAATATGAATGCTAATTACAAAGAACAGATATCTCAAGTTAATAAGTTTGATGCTTTTCTGTGTATGGCAAGTTTCACGAATTGAGGGTCATTAAAATTCTTCCTTAAATATGGATCTTATTATCTACAGGCCCAAAGCAGAAAATGCTTTATGCTGTTTCCCTCACCCCATTGCGAATCCCCTTCAAAGAGTGTACAGATGGCGGGCAATGTCAGTGAGTTGCAACTTAACCCTTTCATAAATGGGGTGATGAGCCACAATCTTTGTTCTCTTTGTTTATACTTAAAAGTCTTGGATTGCTGCCTTGGGGAAAAATGACTCCATTTTGGGCCTTTTTAACTTGATGCTCTATTGCATAATCAAAATTTGCTTTGAAAGTAGAATTTAAATGTTCTCAACACACATATGCACACAAGAAATATGTGAGGTGATGGATATGTTAACTATCTAGATGGAGGGAATCATTCAAAATGTGCATATATATCAAATCACTACAATGTACACTTTAAATATCTTATGATTTCATTTGTCAATGACACCTCAATAAAGGTGAAAGTCTTTTGAAAAGTAAAATATCTTTCAAAAATGACCCTCTGGGGACACAGCAGCAAACTTGGGCAGGTATTCCTTTTTCCAGACTAGTTGTAAAAATGCCATAGTAGAAAGAAGGATGTTGATAGGTTCCAGAATTTTACATAATTGCTCTAACAAAAGCCTAGGGGAGAAAAAATTGTATTATCAGTTCTTGAATAGGAAGAAATGACAATCTGAATATGTAAGGTGGCCAGTATCATGAAAGTCGATATTCTAGGTAAGAATTGTGATTTTTTTTTCTTTCCTTCTCACATTGTTTACTCAAAATGTTTCCCTGAAAGTTGATTTGAATAATTTTATCACATAATGCCAAATTCCTTTCAGTGCTATTGTACAATTTTGCACTGCCATCAGCAATATATGACAGTATTTGATAATTCACAGCCATGCTAATAGAGTGTGTAGTCAAATTCTTAGATTTCTGATGGATGAGATTTGAGAAATGGTATTCAATATTGTTTTACACTTTCTCTTATTGTAAGCATGATTATCCTTTTATTTGTTTAAAAGATATCATCTTTTTTATGAACTGTGTATTGTGATTTTTGTCCATTTTCCTGTCATGGTGTGACTCTCGTTTTCTCAGTTTTTTATTTAAATCAACCCTTTGTCTGTGGTACAGCGGCAATTATTTTCTTTTAGTTTTCATTTGTCTTTTGCTATGTCTGTAGCACAAAAAAAATTTTTTTTAATCCTTAAGTACTTAAATGTATCACTCTTTTAACTATCATTTCTTCTGATTTGGCGTACTAGTTAAGAACAGATTTCTCCTCTCTAGTTCAAAAGAAATTCATCTCGGTTTCTTCTGGGGTTTGTATGTTTTCATGTTTTTTGATTTTAGATCTCAAACCTATTTTGCTAATAATGCTTTCAAGTCTTTTATAGTCTTATTGATTTTTTATTTGTAGCAAACTATAATTGTAGACTTATCTATTTTTCTTTTCTAGACCATCAGCTTTTATTTCATGCATTTTGAAGCTCCGACAAGTGGCATAAACATCGAAGACTGTTATGTCTTTATGTTGAAATAATCTTTCTGTTATTATGAAATGTCTTCTTTACCCCTGGTAATATACTTGTCCTAAAGTTCACTTTGTCTCATATTAATACAGTTCACCTTTCTTAAGAGTAATGTTTGCATATTTTTTAACATGAATTTAAGAATATATTATTCTTCCATATATATATTTGTGTTAATATATTTCATTGGTTCTTTTTTAAGCCAGTATGAAAATCTCTGCCTTTCCATTTTGATGTTTAGACCATTTATATTTAGCATAATTTTCCATATGGTAAGGTTTAAATCTAACATTTTACTATTTTGTATTTTT